>CM042251.1:51910404-52167904 GCA_023566225.1 Romanogobio albipinnatus
GTTTAATGCAGTTTGGAAGTCTGTGACTGAACGTAATGTTACTGAGACCAGCTGTGTCTTTTGGGCTAACATTGTTTTTGTTAGCTCTACCAAAATTAATCATTAGATGATCTAGAAGTTATTTAGGGTACGTTTACACGGCAACGATGTGCTAAAAACGGAAAAGTTTAACGACAACGTTATCAATGAAACACGGGCACTACTACGCATGCGCATGGCGCCACAGCTTCCACAGATTCGCTTTTTGTAGTTTACACGAAAACGAACGTTTTCAACAACATGCACTTTCAACCCCCTTTTCAAAAGTTTGCTTTTTAGTCCACAAAGACGCCGTTGTCGTGTAAATGAACAGTGAAAATGCACAAAAAGTATCCGTCGTGCTAACAGCCGTTTCAGAAGTGACGTGGAAAGCATAGAATACAATCTGACGTTGATATTTATACAATCACCAGCACTTTTATTATTACAAGTTGCTTTTCGATGATTTATGAGGATTGTTGACCCAAAAATGACATTATTCACTCATCTTCGTGTGTTCTTTCAAATCTGGATGTGTTCCTGGGAACTAAAACGCCAAAAGTTGGAAACAAAACACGGGCTGAATTACACAATTATAATTTTTGAGTAAACCTGTCCCTTTAAAATACTGTACTGTATCGCTAAACATTTTCTTTATTTTTGTAATGCTCATAAAATATCTTCTTTTATTTGTTTTATGTCTCACAATGGGGAAAGAGCGTAGTTGCAGTAATTTTGAACCGTTGTAAATATTTGTAAACTGTTTCGTTTTTATCAACATTCCCAAAGTATGTAAAAATACATAAATAAAAATACAATAAAGGCATATCTTATACAAATAAAGAAAAGAGAGATTTGATCCAGTTATTTTAAGCATTCTGTATGTATGTGAAACTAAAAACGCTTGATCTATTTTGGCCTAGCTGCTACCCTTTAACAGTGGGCGGGGCTTTATTTTGTAGTTTTTCCTCTATAAACAACATGCCGGCGGGTTCAGAAACTGCAGACGTGAACGAGCATAATAAGCCATCCAAAAATGTCATTGCGCATATATCACAGTTTGCTGACGACAACTTAACTATTGTGCGGGTAAGTAGCATATCTGAACAATACATGCCATCTGATTTAATTTGAATAGTGACTGCCCAAGTATCTAGATACTGAGTTTGTGAACTACAATTTGCTGTTGCATGCCGGACACATGTTATCTTGTGAATTTGATTGTATTGAGATTGCATATGTTCATAACATGCTCCCCAACAGAACATCAGCACATGTGTTGGCATCGCGGGTCTTCTCATCATCGCGAGGAGCATCAGACTGGTAAATGCACACACACCTTTTCTTTCTGACCGTCGAGATGCCAGTGATCTCTGTGTGCTCCAGTAAAGTGCTACTAATGCTTTTGGGTTTTGTATTTGAATTATTGAACAGCTGGTATTATCTGTAAACAAAAACACAGTGGCCACGCCCCAAGCTCACGCTATTGGTTGAGGTATTTTTTTTATTGCAAGACAAAATTTTACAAAAAACAAAAATTACAAAGACAATATAACATAAAAGTAACAAACACTAGGGGGAAGGTTTAAACAAGACCTACAAAAAGACATTGAAAAGTTTGCAAACTTTTAACATTTTAACTGCTTTCTGCTTGATAGAAAATTGGATTGATTCAATATAATGCTCCATTTCTTTCTTGAATGATATAAAATGATATAAAACAGGGTTTTTTACATGAAAATTTACATTTGTGAACATGGAATTTTGCCATTAAAATAATAAAATGTATTCTATAGACCTGAGTGCGCTTGTCTTTATAGTTCTCCAAAAGCCCAAATAATAAATGTCTCCAGAATAACACATTTGTTATCAATGTTCTTTGTGATAAAATCACAAACATTTTGCCAAAACTGTCTTACATATGGGAAGTGCCAAAATAAATGAACCACAGTTTCAGGGCTACTGTCACAAAAAGTGCAGTTAAAATCAATATCACCTTTAAATTTGACAAAGTAATGTTTCACTGGGTAAATCCTATGTATAATTTTAAATGATACCTCTTTGACTTTGTTTGTTATTTAATATTGATTAGGTATAAGCCAGACCTTTTTCCATACAATAGAGTCTATAAAGCGATTCCAATGTGAGTAACAACAAATATTACCTACATAAGAACTCACTATAGTATTGGTTGAGGTATTGGTATGCGTTTATGACAGTGTGATGACTCGTTTAACGGTCATCAGCATTTTATCCTGCAACGGTTTTAATATTTTCTTTTTTTTTCTTCTTTTTTTAAAGTATGTACCTTTTTATAACGCTACACTTTCTGCTGTCCGCCATATGACTCTCACAGAGACAAGTTTTATATATCATGACCACCATGTTTGCCAAGTCTGCAGTTTTCCCCGCGCAATCTACTTTTAAAACCCCTTCTCGGGTTAAAGGTGCAGTGTGTAAATTTTAGCGGCATCTAGCAGTGAGGTTGTGAATTGCAACCATCTACCGCTCACCCCTCCCTTTCTGAGCATGTAGAGAAGCTACGGTGGCCGACACAGGACAAAGATGTTGTCGTCTGAGACAGCAGAGAGTGACTAGCGCTCTGTAGAGAAGTTTGTCCGTTTATGGCTACTGTAGAAACATGACGGCGCAAAATGTCGGCTTTCCTGTAAGGGGACCCGCAGTGTGTGTAGATGGAAACGGCTCATTCTGATGTGGCGTTCACACCGGACGCGATTCGCGCAAATAATTCGCACTAATCGAGCGAAGGGGGATGCTTGAACATTTTGAGTTTACTCGCTTCATTCGCGTGTGTCAACTACACAACAGACGCGAATTCGCGTCATGGGAGGGGCCTATATGAGCCTAGATGAGCCAGCTCGTCTCGGTCACTTGACGTCTTTTTTGTAAAAAATACTACTATTAAAGTGTGACAAAACGTAGTTTAAAGACTTTTTCAGGCGATAATATAGTTGTTTAAAGCTCAAATCTGTGGTTAATTTATAAAAAGAGTGCCTATTTGAGCATTTTATCTGGCGTTTTCGGAGTTGTGCGATCCAGGCGATCAGTGACATTCCGCGCTCGTTTACCCGGCGAGACCCGCCTTTCCTCGGCTAGTCCTTCTCACATTTGCCGCTGACTCTGGCTCTTTTTTCTGCTCCAGTCTCGTTGTGAAATGGCTCACTTGGCTCACAAGTGCTCACAATAACTCACTTTCTTCCAAGCAAGATCCTTTTTATTCCTTTTATTCCTGTTCCTGTAGTGATAGGATGATGTATCATACAGCTCCGGGTATCCACATGCAGCCACGATTATCTTGTCCTCCATTGTTGTTGGGATTTCTGCCTCCGCTTGTAAATGCGTCACTACTAGAGCAAGCTCGTGATTGGTTAACGCGGTGCGAAATATCCACCAAAGTTCAGATTTTTCAACTTGAGCGATTTGCGTGAAACGCGCGTTCAAAACGCTCAATTCGCGCCGCCTCATTCGCGCGAATCGCGCCACAGAATGCCATTTCGCGTCTCTGCATTGACTTAACATGTAAATCACTCGCGCGAATCGTGGCCGGTGTGATCGCACCGTAAGGTAATGAAAATATAATGGTTCCATATGTAAGGTCTTTATACTCCTCTGAAAACATAGTTATGAATATTATTGAATCTCTGTCAATAGATCCTCATAAATATTACACACTGCACCTTTGAAGGTTTGAAATATTACAGAAATTGTATTTGACTGAAATGCTTGTTTTTGAAGTCAACATTAAATCCTCCTTCATCATTTTAATTATTAAAGGGGTGGTAAAGCACACTCTTTCGAAGGCTTGATTGTGTTTGTGGGGTGCACTGTAACATGTGTTCATGCTTCGTTTTTAAAAAAAATGCATTATTTTTCATATATTTTACCTTTATTCTACACTGCTCTGTCCCTCCTTGTAAAAACGGTCTGATGGTTTCCGGGTTGTATGAAGCCAGTCCCTCACAAATACGCAATGGGCTCTGATTGGTTAGCTGGCCCAGTGTGCTGTGATTCGCTAACCGCCTAGTTTCTCGAAAGCGTCACGCCCCTTACCTCTACAGGTAGCCTCAGGCTTTGTGTACGCTAGCGTCAATAAACCATACCAATTTGAGCCCGAATCAGACCCAGACAATTTTAGTGAAGATGATCGAGCAGAACCTGTTCAGTCCTCAAGAGTAAAGACTGCAGATCTATAGTGATCGCTACTGAATGGCACTGTTACTTTTGTATTTTTTAGAACGATTTGCCAAATATCTGTCGCAAGAACGAACACTAAGCGTTGCTAGTAGCCAAATCAAACACAGAACCATGTTTAGCATGCCTGTAGATAAACAATACATAAAAGCTCTAATCAAAGAATCATTTACACTAATGCCAAGTTCACTTTTGAGATTTTAAAAGTTTGTAACGTTAGGTGTTTGTCAGATAACGTTAAGTATGAATGAGCATAACAAACTGGTTTGCAGAGCCAAACAGCGCTGTCATGTTTACTTCCTTGCTACAACGTAGGCTACAATTAACAACACGAACTATTACAGGAAAACACATCGACGAAAAATAAATCACACTTACAGGTTGTGGCCCGTACTCGCGAAGATTGTGGAAGCTTTCCTCCGCGAGGTGTGCCGCGGTAGCCGCGCGTGCCCGCCTGTCTCGTGCAGCTGAACCGTGCAGCTCATGTATTGCAAATACAGATGAATATTGTCCATTATGTCACATTTTCCGATCTTCTCCTCCGACCCCTGTCTGTCTCGTGCTTTGATTTATGATGGGCAGCATATATCCGATGCAAATGCGATCGTGTTCCCCTCATGTCTCTTACACACATGAATATGACGTTGTATGTTAAACGCACTGCAACGCTGCCCCGTCCCTAGGAAGGCTGAAGAAAGTGGACCTGCAATCCGGATGAAAATAACAGCGTTTCGTCGGCATTGTCAACAGCACTCCAGCCTACTAACTAGCCTACCACAACAACTATTCCCCGCAGCGATACAAAATGGCCCCCCCTTATTTCATATTCTCGGAGGAGGGGTTTATGTAAATATTGGGACTGGTGATGTCAGCACACCCTGGAGGAATGTGTAGTCCCTACTGGCCGTTTGCTGTAGTCCTTAGAAATCGATTTCTTTAAAAGCAAATATCTCCCTTTGCTTTAAACTTTGAACGTTGTAACTTTGCAGATGTTGTTTATGCTCAAACAGCAACATTACACACTAGCTAAAGTTAGAAAAGTGAAATCGTGGTTTACCACCCCTTTAATGGAATATTGCAGTGTTTATTATAAATGATTTATCCGTGCACGTCTCTTTATTCATATGGCCTCAATCTTTCATTTTGACCGCTAGATGTCGCTCTGTCCCCGCCCCCTTTTTCAGCGGCGCTGGTTCCGGAAGTATTTTTTCCATTCATTTTTCCCATAGGGATTATAAAAAAAGTCTTTGTTAAAGAGTTTTAAGCCATAAACCAAGCCAATCAGCTATGAGATGAATCACAACACTAAACTTTGATTTGAAGCAAAAACGTTTTTGAAAATCAGAGTATGTATGTTTATTGAAAAAAATGTGTATATATATATAATATACATACACAAACATTTAAAGGTGCAGTGTGTTGTATTTATGAGGATCTATTGTCAGAAATGCAATATAATATACATAAATATCGCCATTTTGCGCTCTACAGTGGCCCTAAAGGGACAAACTTCTCTACAGAGCGCTAGTCACTCTCTGCTGTCTCAGACGACGACATCTTTGTCCTGTGTTGGCCACCGTAGCTTCTCTATGTGCTTTGAAAGGGAGGGGTGAGCATTGGGTAATTGCAATTCACAACCTCACCACTAGATGCCGCTAAAATTTACATACTGCACCTTTAAGTATTTTGAGCGAGTAGGGAGATCGGATGATTACATAATTTGCAGTGCTTCATGGGAGTGGGCGGAGCTAAAGAGCTCATTTTACTTTTTATAGACTGATTGGTGTAATACTTTGTACAGCATCATGGGTAATGTAGTTTTTCACCGGGAATTCCAATATTAAACACGATATATATACACTCACCTAAAGGATTATTAGGAACCCCATACTAATACTATGTTTGACCCTCTTTAGCCTTCAGAATTGCCTTAATTCTCCGTGGCATTGATTCAACAAGGAGCTGAAAGCATTCTTTAGAAATGTTGGCCCATATTGATAGGATAGCATCTTGCAGTTGATGGAGATTTGTGGGATGCACATCCAGGGCACGAAGCTCCCGTTCCACCACATCCCAAAGATGCTCTATTGGGTTGAGATCTGGTGACTGTGGGGGCCATTTTAGTACAGTGAACTCATTGTCATGTTCAAGAAACCAATTTGAAATGATTCGAGCTTTGTGACGGTGCATTATCCTGCTGGAAGTAGCCATCAGAGGATGTGTGCCAAGTGTGCACAAAAAGTGTGCCAAGAAAACATCCCCCACACTATTACACCACCACCACCAGCCTGCACAGTGGTAACAAGGCATGATGGATCCATGTTCTCATTCTGTTTACGCCAAATTTTGACTCTACCATCTGAATGTCTCAACAGAAATCGAGACTCATCAGACCAGGCAACATTTTTCCAGTCTTCAACTGTCCAATTTTGGTGAGCTGGTGCAAATTGTCGCCTCTTTTTCCTATTTGTAGTGGAGATGAGTGGTACCCGGTGGGGTCTTCTGCTGTTGTAGCCCATCCGCCTCAAGGTTGTGCGTGTTGTGGCTTCACAAATGCTTTGCTGCATATCTCGGTTGTAACGAGTGGTTATTTCAGTCAAAGTTGCTCTTCTATCAGCTTGAATCAGTCGGCCCATTCTCCTCTGACCTCTAGCATCAACAAGGCATTTTGGCCCACAGGACTGCCTCATACTGGATGCTTTTCCCTTTTCACACCATTCTGTGTAAACCCTAGAAATGGTTGTGCGTGAAAATCCCAGTAACTGAGCAGATTGTGAAATACTCAGACCGGCCCGTCTGGCACCAACAACCATGCCACGCTCAAAATTGCTTAAATCACCTTTCTTTCCCATTCTGACATTCAGTTTGGAGTTCAGGAGATTGTCTTGACCAGGACCACACCCCTAAATGCATTGAAGCAACTGCCATGTGATTGGTTGATTAGATAATTGCATTAATGAGAAATTGAACAGGTGTTCCTAATAATCCTTTTGGTGAGTGTGTGTGTGTGTGTGTGTATATATACAAACATTTAAAGGTGCAGTGTGTAATATTTATGAGGATCTATTGACAGAATTACAATATAATATAGATAACTATGTTTTTAGTGGAGTGTAAAGACCTTACTCCACAAACCGCGGGTCCATTTACAGTGAAATCGCCATTTTGTGCTGTCATGTTTCTACAGTAGCCCTAAAGGGACAAACTTCTCTACAGAGTGCTAGCTACTCCCTGCTGTCTCAGACGATGATGTCTTTGTCCTGTGTTGGCCACCGTAGCTTCATTATGTGCTTCGAAAGGGAGGGGTGAGCATTAGGTCATTGCAATTCACAATCTTACCACTAGATGCCGCTAAAATTTACACACTGCACCTTTAAGTATTTTGAGAGAGTAGGGAGATCGAACGATCACATCATTCGCAGTGCTTCATGGGAGTGGGCGGAGCTAAAGAGCTCATTTGGAACATGTTACTTTTTATAGACTGATTGGTGTAATATTTTGTACAGCATCATGGGTAATGTAGTTTTTCGCCGGGAATTCCAATATTAAACATGATTATTTTAAAAAATAAGCTGAAATAATGTGGGCTGGCGGCTTCAGCAAGTTGCAATAGGTCAATCTGGATTAAATAAAAGCATGAAGGACAGTTTCCATGTCATTGAAAGACACGATTAACAACCTTGTAGCTCACAGTTGGTCTGTGTTTAAGGGTTTATAAGTCACCGTTCAAAATCAATTTCCTGGTGAATTCCCAGCTTTTTCCTTGTTTGAGAAGCTGTTGCTCTCGTATGAAAACAGGCTTGGCAATCCTGCTCATGACAACGGATTCACTGGTATCTGTCAGGACATTGTTTTTCTGATATAAAAACAGCTACTCGATGGGAAAACATGCCATCTGCCAGTGAAATTATGTAGTTCTGGCATTCCCCAGCAGAGGCTCCCAATGCCCTGGCATGATATCAATGTTTCATTTTCCAGTGTTTGTTCTGCAGATTACAAAATTCAGCTCTGCCACTGATATTCCCGCTCGGTTCATTGAGAGAAACATCAGCATCAGAGGAAGACTGAGAAACATCACTGAGGAAGGGCTTGAAGTGGAACACGTTCCAATTTATGTCCCTTTTTTCAGTCGTCTGCTTACTAAACGTAAGGACACACGACCCCCTCACACACTTTTATTAAATGTCCTATCAGTAGGCCTGCACATGTATTTTACAGCTGGTGTTCATCTGAACCGCTGCTCTCAATTATGAATCAATCCTTATAGCCCATTTCGCTTAGAAACAGTTTTCACAATTGTGTATCTCCTGCAGTGTCAGAAAATGTAGAGAAGTTTGTTTTTCTCCTGTTGTAGTGCTTGTAGACGGCCATTCACTTATTAGTCTTTTAACTTCAGATTCTTTTCTCCCGTCATCCTACACGCAGAGAAAGGTGTCTTTAGGGGTACAACCATAGATGTACATAATAAAGGCTAGATGTCTCGTCCGCGCTGCTGGCCAGTGGAGCTCGGCGTCCGCACCTGGCGGCCATCTTGTCACAGTCAGCTCGCTCACTCGTAATATTGTGTTTTAATGGTGTTTGTACTTTTAAAATAACCATAACTTGCTCAATTTTCTACTGATTTTCAAACTGTTTGGTTTGTTCTAGACCTCAGAGATGTAGTTATGACACTGCATACTTATGAATAATTATTCATAATTTATTCAAGCATCCAGAATTATAGCCACGTTAATAACGTTTGTACACTCTAAAAATGCACTCAAAGCAATTGGGTTGTTTTAACCCAGTGAACGGGTCGATTTAACCCAGCGGTTGGGTTAAATGTTTGCTTAAAAGAACCCAATTGCTGGGTTAGTCCATTTTCAACCCACCTTGGGTTGTTTTTAACCCAGCATTCTTTAGAGTGTAAGAAACCAAACCATTTGTAAATCCGTGAAGATTTCAGCAAGATAAATTTGTGTTCGTGCAGATCACTCGCCTTACATCAGGTACCACTGAGCCCGCCAGAAAGCTTGCCTGTGACAAGATGGCCGCCGGTGATGACATTAGAGACTCCGCTGTAAGACATCTATCCTTTTATTATGTATTTCTATGGGTACAACAGCTTGTCACTGAGCCAGTACCCTGGCCTTTTTTACTCCTAAAAGGTCCATATTAGTACCTTAGAGTACACATACGTGTGGTAAATTTTTTTACAAATGTCCTTTTAAGGGTAGGGGAGAGTGGGGTAAGATGAGCCATTTTTTACTTATGTGGTCCTCAAGATAAGATAAAATAAGGCAGAAGTAAAGTAATTTCAGGATGTTTGCTATCATTTTAAATGATCAGAATACAGTGAGGAAAATAAGTATTTGAACACCCTGCTATTTTGCAAGTTCTCCCACTTAGAAATCATGGAGGGGTCTGAAATTGTCATCGTAGGTGCATGTCCACTGTGAGAGACATAATCTAAAAAAGAAAATCCAGAAATCACAATGTATGATTTTTTTAACTATTTATTTGTATGATACAGCTGCAAATAAGTATTTGAACACCTGAGAAAATCAATGTTAATATTTGGTACAGTAGCCTTTGTTTGCAATTACAGAGGTCAAACGTTTCCTGTAGTTTTTCAGCAGGTTTGCACTGCAGGAGGGATTTTGGCCCACTCCTCCACACAGATCTTCTCTAGATCAGTCAGGTTTCTGGCCTGTCGCTGAGAATCCAAAGATTCTCTATTGGGTTTAGGTCTGGAGACTGGCTAGGCCACGCCAGAACCTTGATATGCTTCTTACAGAGCCACTCCTTGGTTATCCTGGCTGTGTGCTTCGGGTCATTGTCATGTTGGAAGACCCAGCCTCGACCCATCTTCAATGCTCTAACTGAGGGAAGGAGGTTGTTCCCCAAAATCTCACAATACATGGCCCCGGTCATCCTCTCCTTAATACAGTGTAGTCGCCCTGTCCCATGTGCAGAAAAACACCCCCAAAGCATGATGCTACCACCCCCATGCTTCACAGTAGGGATGGTGATCTTGGGATGGTACTCATCATTCTTCTTCCTCCAAACACATTTAGTGGAATTATGACCAAAAAGTTCTATTTTGGTCTCATCTGACCACATGACTTTCTCCCATGACTCCTCTGGATCATCCAAATGGTCATTGGCAAACTTAAGACGGGCCTTGACATGTGCTGGTTTAAGCAGGGGAACCTTCCGTGCCATGCATGATTTCAAACCATGACGTCTTAGTGTATTACCAACAGTAACCTTGGAAACGGTGGTCCCAGCTCTTTTCAGGTCATTGACCAGCTCCTCCCGTGTAGTTCTGGGCTGATTTCTCACCTTTCTTAGGATCATTGAGACCCCACGAGGTGAGATCTTGCATGGAGCCCCAGTCCGAGGGAGATTGACAGTCATGTTTAGCTTCTTCCATTTTCTAATGATTGCTCCAACAGTGGACCTTTTTTCACCAAGCTGCTTGGCAATTTCCCCGTAGCCCTTTCCAGCCTTGTGGAGGTGTACAATTTTGTCTAGTGTCTTTGGACAGCTCTTTGGTCTTGGCCATGTTAGTAGTTGGATTCTTACTGATTGTATGGGGTGGACAGGTGTCTTTATGCAGCTAACGACCTCAAACAGGTGCATCTAATTTAGGATAATAAATGGAGTGGAGGTGGACATTTTAAAGGCAGACTAACAGGTCTTTGAGGGTCAGAATTCTAGCTGATAGACAGGTGTTCAAATACTTATTTGCAGCTGTATCATACAAATAAATAGTTAAAAAATCATATATTGTGATTTCTGGATTATTTTTTTTTTTAGATTATGTCTCTCACAGTGGACATGCACCTATGATGACAATTTCAGACCCATCCATGATTTCCAAGTGGGAGAACTTGCAAAATAGCAGGGTGTTCAAATACTTATTTTCCTCACTGTACATCCATGACAAGGGTTCTAAAAATATACCTCCTTATAAAAAAAGTGTTCCTGTGGCTCAGTTTACCCCACAACATTTGGCTTCCCCCCACCCCCCCTCATAGCTGCCATTTTGGATTTAAACTAGCTAGCTCAATTCAGGCTAATATTTAGCTGAATGATTTGCATGGTTTTATACACTGCTAAATCACCAATATCGATCATAAATAGTTTAGATCTGGACAAATTTGCTTTGATGCGACAGCCATTTTATGCTAAAGTTTTACTTTGACCGTTTTTAAGTTAAATGTGTGCCTTCCACTCCTCCCATGTGCTTCTCATTTTCACAGTCTGGCAGAAATGAGTGGTTCCAAAAATATATGGTCACATGACAGTAAAAGTGTACAGTTGCGAAAACAAAGGGGGCAGGTCAACTTACCCACTGGCTCATCTTACCCCACTCTCCCATACTGCCCCAGTGACAAGCTGTTGTACCCCTAAAGGCACAATTTTGACACCCTTTTTCGCTGTGTAAAATGCAAAATTCATCTTGTTTGGGTTATTAACATTTGCACATTTACATATCGCGTTTCAAATGAATCTCTGTAAAGCAGTTAGTGAAGGGAGGCAGTCGTGTAATTCTATTACGGACCAGCCATGCCTTCAGAATGAGTTTAGACGTGATCTAAATGTGCTTTTCCTAACACTATACCAGACACCGATCAACCGCATTATATCTGTCAGTGTCACTGTGAGTCACAGATGGCTGTTTTAAGCTTGACCTCGTGGTGCTTGTACCATATGGACGTATGGAGCTTTCTCCTGGATCCCACAAACTGATACTCATATCAGGCCTTGTTTGCATAATGGCCTTTCTTTAACCCTCTGGTGCTCTTCGTTTAGGGGTTGCATTGGTTGTCTTCCCGGTCATAAGTGACCGGACACCTAAAAATTAAACTTCCTCCACCCCAGTAAAACCAATGCAATTTATTTTTCTTCAATAATATTTTTTCTTTTTAATTTTGTATTTTGAGATGATTTGATGGTATTTTTTTTAATATTTATGCAATAATTATGGTCTATTTTTGCCATTGAAAGTTATAATAAAAAAAAAATTGTTGTAATTATTATATATATATTTTTTATTATTGCAGTATTTCAGGTTAAAATAGAGACTAGGCCTTAATAAAAAAAATAAAAAATATTTGACGGCAGATTAGCGCCCTCTTTTGGAATTATTTAAAGGTCCCGTTCTTCGTGATCCCATTGTTCAAACTTTAGTTAGTGTGTAATGTTGCTGTTAGAGCATAAATAATACCTGTAAAATTATAAAGCTCAAAGTTCAATGCCAAGCGAGATATTTTATTTAACAGAAGTTCCCTTTCAAAGCCTACAGCGAACGGCCGGCTTGGACTACATCCTGGTACTTCCTTCATTAATGACGTCAGTAGAACAGACTAACCTCCGCCCACAAGAATACATGAAAAAAGGGGGCATGGTCTTGTTGCTGTCCCACGTGGAGAAGAGGAAGTGTTGCGTGGAGAAGAGGAAGTGTCGCGTGGAGAAAAGGACGTGTCGCGTTTGAGTGTGTTTGTCGCCATGTCGTCGAGACGCTGTTATTTTCATCCCGGAGTCAAATCACCTTTGTTTGGCTTTCCCAGGGACGCTGTAGAGATCATTAAGCGCATACATCTCCCGTTAAGAGGCGTGACCTTTCCGTGCAAGTTATGTGCACTAAGCTGCTGTCGAATCACAACACAGGAACCGCTGGCACAATCAGAACTCGTTACGTATTTCTGAAGGAGGGACTTCATAGAATAAAGGAAGTCATCAGCCGTTTTTAGGACAGTGAAAACAGTGGTGTACAGATGAGTAAATTGTGTGAAATTACACGCGAAACATGAACACATGTTATATTGCACACTGTAAACACAATCAAAGCTTCAAAAAAACACGAAGAACGGGACCTTTGTGTAACCACTAGAGGTCTCTATGGAGAGGCTTGAGAATTCCCTAGTTCTCTTTTGAACACATTTAATGATTTTTTTGTTGTTGATGGATTTGAAAATATATTTAAACAATCTCAAAGACTATTTATTATAAAGTTTTAGATATTTTTTTGTTTTTTTCGAAATATAGATTTTTTTTTTCTGTGAGTTTGTGTTTTTGCAGATTTCCCATTCATTTTTGACCGAAGAGCACAAGTGGGAGTATTTTTTTTTTTACGACCACTTAGCATGCTCGAATCATGCCCTCAATTTTTTGTGTGTTAACATACATAATGCTAGAAAAGTCACCAGGTTCAGTTTTTCATAGGCGTGTGTGAGTGGATGTGTCAATATCACACTCTTGATGTTTGAGAGTGTCACCCCTTTACTGCTGTGTACTTTTTTTCAGCATCGTGGCAGATTTGTAGATTGTACACAAATATTCTGAGAATTGTGTTTTTGCCGATTTCCTATGGTGGTCATTTATGACCGAAGACCATGAACGCTAATTTTTTTTCCCCTACCAATTAGCATGCTCGAATCATGACCCCAATTTTTTTGTGTGTTTATATACCTAATGCTAGAAAAGTCACCTAGTTTCATATTCCGATGAAGCTGTGATTTTTAAAATTTCAAAACAGAATTTTTTTCCGGTCAGAAATGACCGAAGAGCACCAGAGGGTTAAATCCTTGAGAAGGCTCACTGCTTTATGATGGCTCTGTAAACTATTTTCCCGTCGTAAAAGCACTTTGAAGCAGAGTCTTGTTGTTCGAACGGTTTCAAAGGGAGAGGTGACGACTCATTCTGACTCCATCAGGTCAGTCCGTGACCCTCCTGGACGTACGCCTGGCCGGAGTGGAGATGACCTCAGAAGGGCACGACTGGATCGCTCGACAGCTGAAACCGGCTGAGACGGTGTGGCTCCGGCTGATCGCTCGCCAGAACGAGACCCTCCACTGCCTCGTGTCAGTTAACAGGGTAAGTGAGATCGACCAGATTAGCACAGAGTCAGGCGGCCACCCTGAAAGTTATCTTGACTAATGAGAGGCTTTAATGCCTAGAGAAAAAAGAGCAGTGGTTTGACAACATTATTCAAAGACCCCATGATTTTTTTCTCTTTGCTAGATAAATATTTGTTGCTCAAACTTGGGATCAAATATGTTAGAGTAAAATGTTATATGTTTGGAAAAATATTCGAAATATGGAGTGTCTTTACATATTCAGGTTATTTAAAAACAGTGGGAGCTCTGTTTCTTCAAAAAAGGTGAGTTAAAATGAGAAGTACCTTGATTTGTAGTATTTTAGCCTATTTTAATGCTTTTTAAGTCTTATTTTAAATAATTTTGAGTCATCTTGAGACCAAAGACTTTATATACAGAAAGATAAATAAAAGAGTAAAATCAGGACTGCACATGTGCGTTGGCGGATTTGTCCTGAAGAATAAGCTTTTTTTAATGCTTTTTTTCCCCCATCCATCCATGCATCCATCCATCCATCCATCCATGCATCCATCCATCCATCCATCCATGCATCCATCCATGCATCCATCCATCCATGCATCCATCCATGCATCCATCCACGCATCCATCCATCCACGCATCCATCCACCCATGCATCCATCCACGCATCCATCCATCCACGCATCCATCCATCCACGCATCCATCCACGCATCCATCCATGCATCCATCCATGCATCCATCCATCCATGCATCCACCCATCCATCCATGCATCCATCCATCCATGCATCCATCCATCCATGCATCCATCCATCCATCCATCCATCCATCCATGCATCCATCCATCCATGCATCCATCCATGCATCCATCCATGCATCCATCCATCCATCCATCCACGCATGCATCCATCCATCCATCCATCCATCCATCCATCCATCCATGCATCCATCCATCCATCCATCCATCCATGCATCCATGCATCCATCCATCCATCCATCCATCCACGCATCCATCCATCCATGCATCCATCCATGCATCCATCCATCCATCCATCCACGCATCCATCCATCCACGCATCCATCCATCCACGCATCCATCCATGCATCCATCCATCCATGCATCCACCCATCCATCCATCCATGCATCCATCCATCCATCCATCCATGCATCCATCCATCCATGCATCCATCCATCCATCCATCCATCCATCCATGCATCCATCCACGCATCCATCCATCCACGCATCCATCCATCCACGCATCCATCCATGCATCCATCCATGCATCCATCCATCCATGCATCCACCCATCCATCCATCCATGCATCCATCCATCCATGCATCCATCCATCCATCCATCCATCCATCCATCCATCCATGCATCATCCATCCATGCATCCATCCATGCATCCATCCATCCATCCACGCATGCATCCATCCATCCATGCATCCATCCATCCATGCATCCATCCATCCATCCATCCATCCACGCATCCATCCACCACCCATGCATCCATCCATCCATCCAGTGAAAAAGTTATAGAACTTTAAGTGTATTATGAAAAATGCACAAAAACAAAAAGTTTATGACAAATATACATTTTCCAAAACAAGTTTTACTCCAAGACTGTGAGAAAATCAAAGCCATACATGAATACATAAACAGGCTGTGTTCCAAATTTGAGCATGATATTGTTTGTGCGCAGACAATCGTCTCCCATTCATTTCCAATGCGCTCATTTATGACCACAAGGAGTACAAGTGTGGTTTAATCTTTTGGAATCATAACCATGATTTTGTGTGTGTGTTCACATAGCAAGTGCCAAGTTTCGTACCATTCAGATGAAGTAAAAAATTAAACAAAAAAAAAATTCACAAATTACCAAAGAGCGCCAGAGGGTTACAAATCTAGTAATAAAAAAACAACTAGAATAAAACATGGAAAAAGTGAATGAAAACTAAATGTGGGGAACCCTGTACTAAAATAAAGTATTGTATAAATGATCAAATATCTAATATAAATGTTACATTTGTTATGTTATTAATCATACTTTGCTTTCTTTCTAGGGCTCTCTCTTTAACACTTGTGTGAATGAGGAGCTTTTGAGGCATGGTTTGGCGAGGGCGTCTCCTCTCGTGGGTCTGGATCCTCACTCTCGGATCTACTGGAGTCTCTACAAGCGCTTACTGAGGGCCGAGAGCCGGGCAGAGAAGAAAGGGAAAGGCCTGTGGAAGGAGGAGAGTCGCTGGGAGAGAGCTAAGGATGTCTTCAGGAACAATACGCTGGTCAGATCAGTTAGGAAGCTCTTCAAATGGACATCTGGGACTAGAGAGAAGTGAAATATTCACTTCTTAAGGAAAATCAAGGTTGGTTATACATTGCGCAAGGTAGTATTTTATACAATATTTATCCTAAATGTGATAACAATTAAACTTTCATGTGAGAGATTTCCATGTGTTATTATTACTTCGACCTGTTAAGAATGTGTCTCTTCACACATGTCCTTATTTACCCAACACGAAGACAGAACTTCTGCAGTGTTGAATAATCCATCACATTATTCATGCTGTCTTACACTTGTAGCGTTGTACCCCATCATCAGATCCCTGACAGCCGGAAAGCCTTTGTACTCTTCCCTCCTCCCATAAATCCATCTCGGTTTTCCCTTTCCCTGGAGAGATGGGGGAGTGCTTTGTCACGATGACATGGCAGTGGGGGTCTACCGATGCCCCCGTGGAGACAGTGAGGAGGAGGAGGAGGAGGAGGAGGAGGAGGAGGAGGAGGGATCCCCATTACTATAGAAACATGAGGGGTGCCGCCTTCTCAGGGTCCTAAAGGCCTTAAGACTCGGAGACAGGACAAGAAGGCCAGAAGAGGAAAATAAGGAGCTTGAATGGAGACTAATGGAGTTTTAACTGAAAGCAACTTTATCTTGAAATATGTCAGTGCCATTGTTTTGTCTCAACAGTAATGGCACGTTTATAAAAGCCCTATATTGAGCTAAAGCCTAGTTCTGGCTTACTCTAAGCCTTTGTCTGTGAAACCGGGCCATTGAATAATTAGTAATATTATCGATTTATCTGCACTATGATGACAAAATTTGAGCTGGATATTGACACCGACTTTGCAACATGGACACTGTGAATGAATTGAGCTGAATAATGACACTCTTGTCTTCTGTGGAGCTGCTTATAGCTGAACGATTCATATTTAATGACCTTTGCAACACTGACGCTGTTACTGAACTGAATTAAAAACACGTTGAGCTGAAAAAAGACACTCCTTTTGTGTGGAGCTGAATTACATTTGATTCATAATAGAATTTTGCAATGTTAATACTGTTATTCCTGTTTATTAACATGAAGCTGCTTTGAAACAATCTATTGTATCCATCCATCCATCCATCCATCCATCCATCCGTCCATCCGTCCGTCCGTCCATCCGTCCATCCATCCATCTCTGTCTGTCCATCTGGTTATCTGTCACCTATCTAGCCGTCTATCTATTGTCTATTTATCCATCTATCCGTCTGTCTGTCTATCTATCCATCCATCCATCCATCTATCCATCCGTCTATCTATCCGTGTGTGTGTGTGTGTGTGTGTGTGTGTGTGTGTGTGTGTGTGTGTGTATACAGTGAGGAAAATAAGTATTTGAACACCCTGCTATTTTGCAAGTTCTCCCACTTGGAAATCATGGAGGGGTCGGAAATTGTCATCGTAGGTGCATGTCCACTGTGAGAGACATAATCTAAAAAAAAATCCAGAAATCACAATATATGATTTTTCAAATATTTATTTGTATGATACAGCTGCAAATAAGTATTTGAACACCTGTCTATCAGCTAGAATTCTGACCCTCAAAGACCTGTTAGTCTGCCTTTAAAATGTCCACCTCCACTCCATTTATTATCCTAAATTAGATGCACCTGTTTGAGGTCGTTAGCTGCATAAAGACACCTGTCCACCCCATACAATCAGTAATAATCCAACTACTAACATGGCCAAGACCAAAGACACAAGAGACAAAAATTGCCAAGCAGCTTGGTGAAAAAAGGTCCACTGTTGGAGCAATCATTAGAAAATGGAAGAAGCTAAACATGACTGTCAATCTCCCTCGGACTGCGGCTCCATGCAAGATCTCACCTTGTGGGGTCTCAATGATCCTAAGAAAGGTGAGAAATCAGCCCAGAACTACACGGGAGGAGCTGGTCAATGACCTTAAAAGAGCTGGGACCACCGTTTCCAAGGTTACTGTTGGTAATACACTAAGACGTCATGGTTTGAAATCATGCATGGCACGGAAGGTTCCCCTGCTTAAACCAGCACATGTCAAGGCCCGTCTTAAGTTTGCCAATGACCATTTGGACGATCCAGAGGAGTCATGGGAGAAAGTCATGTGGTCAGATGAGACCAAAATAGAACTTTTTGGTCATAATTCCACTAAACGTGTTTGGAGGAAGAATAATGATGAGGACCATCCCAAGAACACCATCCCTACTGTGAAGCATGGGGGTGGTAGCATCATGCTTTGGGGGTGTTTTTCTGCTCATGGGACAGGGCGACTGCACTGTATTAAGGAGAGGATGACCGGGGCCATGTATTGCGAGATTTTGGGGAACAACCTCCTTCCCTCAGTTAGAGCATTGAAGATGGGTCGAGGCTGGGTCTTCCAACATGACAATGACCCGAAGCACACAGCCAGGATAACCAAGGAGTGGCTCTGTAAGAAGCATATCAAGGTTCTGGCGTGGCCTAGCCAGTCTCCAGACCTAAACCCAATAGAGAATCTTTGGAGGAGCTCAAACTCCGTGTTTCTCAGCGACAGGCCAGAAACCTGACTAATCTAGAGAAGATCTGTGTGGAGGAGTGGGCCAAAATCCCTCCTGCAGTGCAAACCTGGTGAAAAACTACAGGAAACGTTTGACCTCTGTAATTGCAAACAAAAGCTACTGTACCAAATATTAACATTGATTTTCTCAGGTGTTCAAATGCTTATTTGCAGCTGTATCGTACAAATAAATAGTTGAAGAAAAAAAAACATACATTGTGATTTTCTGGATTTTTTTTTTTAGATTATGTCTCTCACAGTGGACATGCACCTACGATGACAATTTCAGACCCCTCCATGATTTCTAAGTGGGAGAACTTGCAAAATAGCAGGGTGTTCAAATACTTATTTTCCTCACTGTATACATATACACACAGTCAAACCAACATTTATTCAGACAGTTTCAACATTTACTCACATCATCACAGTTTATTCTCTATAGTTTAGAAAATGGTGATAAAATATGACAAGAACTCAGTTAAACTGTCAGAACAAATTCATCTTGATAATGTCAGATAGAAAGGGATGCAATGGATCACAATCACCCAATGAGCTGTTAGATTTAAGAACACAATCAGATAATACCAGTTCAGCGCAACCAACGAGCAAGCAATGCTTCATTGTGTTCAGTCTGTGGTGTCAAATGTCACATTAGCAATTAAAGACAAAACACTTCAGCAAAACATGCTCACCTCAAAGTGTCTGAAAATGTATTACAGGTAGTCACTGTATGAAGAGTTTGTGGGTATAATATGTCACAGTTTACTTTATTTTGCTCTCCTCACTTACAGAAATGATCTATAGTGTCCTACACACACTAGTGAAACATTACATCTGTGTCTGAATCAGTTTTGGTTTAACTATATATGACAAAAAAACTGATTTCAAGCTTAAACATGATAAGTTACAGTGAATATATTAGATATATTAGTGTTGCATGAACCAACTCAGTCAGTCAGAGTCTCAAAATGACTCCTGGTGGTTTCATTTACCAAATGAAGAACTTGAGCAAACAAACAGTCTCAGCATAACCAGTAATAGTCTCAGACCGGTTAGACTCTAACTAACCTCTAATGGCCCTCCCGGTGGTTTGCTCCACAGTGAGAGCGCAGGTCCTCTGGTAGGGGTTTGTTTTCGCCTCAGTTCTCAATGGCAATAGTCTATCTATTCTAATGGGCACAGGGGGGAGGAAGTGACCTGCCCCCTCCTTTTTCGGTCTTTTTTGTGCAAATGTCCCTTGTGACCGAGGCAGAGATGCTGGACTGTAATTGGACAGACGGTTTGAATTGTAAGGTGCATTGGGTCTGAGTCTAGCAGACTTTGAACTGAGACTCGGCACATGGGCGGTTACACAGACGAACCTGTGGAAACTGTGGACGGAGCGATGGATGAGAGACGTGTGACAGGAAAATATGCCCTTTGTGTTCACACGGGGGAGAGAACAAAACTCCTCTCTCCTCATTGTATCAAGTTCTACGCTTGGAATGTTAAGCTCCTCGACTGGTTTTACGTCTCTCTCATTTTAGGTTATGTAATAATAAAGAGAAATGAACATTTCTTTAATAATATAAAAGGTAACACTTTCTTTTACAGTGTCATTGTTACACACGTTACATACAATTACTATTGTAATAACTATAAATTATGTATAATTACACTCTAAAAAAATGCTGCGTTAAAAACAAATGGACTAACCCAGCAATTGGGTTGTTTTAACCCAGTGAATGGGTTAAATGTTTGCTTAAAACAACCCAATTGCTGGGTTAGTCCATTTGTTTTTAACGCAGCATTTTTTAGAGTCCATTTGTTGGGTTGAAAATGGACTAACCCAGCATTTGGGTTGTTTTAACCCAGCGGTTGGGATAAATGTTTGCTTAAAACAACCCAATCGCTGGGTTAAAACAACCCAAATGCTAGGTTAGTCCATTTTCAACCCAACTTGGGTTGTTTTTAACCCAGCATTTTTTAGAGTGTACATGCAACTAACCTAACTATTATTACTCAGTACTTAAATCTATGATTACACTGTAACACGGGCACACTCTAAAAAATGTTGGGTTAAAAATAACCCATGTTGGGTTGAAAATGGTCTAACCCAGCGATTGGGTTGTTTTAAGCAAACATTTATCCCAACCGCTGGGTTAAAACAACCCAAATGCTGGGTTAGTCCATTTTCAACCCAACAAATGGACTCTAAAAAATGCTGCGTTAAAAACGAATGGACTAACCCAGCAATTGGGTTGTTTTAAGCAAACATTTAACCCAACCGCTGGGTTAAAACAACCCAAATGCTGGGTTAGTCCATTTTCAACCCAACTTGGGTTGTTTTGAACCCAGCATTTTTTAGAGTGTGTAGTAAGTACTTATAGTTAATTAATATTACTCAGTACTCAGTATAAAACACTTTATTGTAGTGTCCTTGTTACACATATTACATGTAATAGTTATAACTATAAATTATGCATAATTACATGCAACTAACCCCAAACCAAACACTAACCCTATAGTAAGCACATGCAGTTAATTAATATTACTCAGTACTCAAATGTATAATTACACTGTAACAGTGACACCTTAATATAAATTGTAAACAAAATTATTTTATTCATAGTTATTATAATAGGCTACACTTTTTTTTAAGGTGCCTGTGTTACAGTGTAATTATACATTTAAGTACTGAGTAATATTAGGGTTTGGGTAGGATTAGGGCTTGGTTGAGGGTTAGTTGCATGTAATTATGCATAATTTACTGTTATACTATATGCAGCAATATGGACACTGTAAAATAAAATGACCTAAATATTATATTAGTTTATTATTATGGTCAAACTTTTTTATTTAATTCGATGTAATTCAATGTAAAACTATTATTGGGTGGGTGGATTAAGTATTAAATTTTTTCTTTTTGTAATTTATTTATTAACTCTTTTTTAAAAAAAAACACCTTTCAAAGTCCACGTGTAATTTTTCAATGTCTGAGTTTTAGTGTTGAAATTAAACACCTTCAGGAACGAGTTATTACTGCTAACCGAGCGAACCGAACTTCGGTCCGTTCCCGAAAGTCCGCGCCTGTTTTTGCGGCTGCTCCTCTCGGCTCCGGTCAGTCCGGAGGTTTTGAATGAGAGCGGAGACTTACAGTTCAACAGTAAACACTGCTTTACATGGGAAGGAGAAGCTGGAGACGCGCGTCTGTAGAGGAAAATACATGCACAATGTGTAGCCTACATGAAGAGACTCACGGCTGACTTTGTACCGACAGCGGAATTATAAGCGAACTCTTGAGCCAGAGGAACTGAAGTAAGTGATTTCTCTCCGGTCTTTGTTGAGAGCAGGTGCACGTTTGAACGGAACCAGACGAAGAAGTTTCACTTTTCTCTCTTTCGCGGAATAACTTTTCCTAATTCTCATGACCTGTGATTATTTTACCAGTGGCAGTGAACGACTATGCTGCTATAATTGTCTCTTAACCAGAGTTACACTTTATTCAATTGTCATTGTTACATATGTTACATGTAGTTACTATTGTAATAACTATAATTTATGCATAATTACATGCAACTAACCCTAAACCAAACCCTAACCCTAACTCTATAGTAAGTACATGTAGATACTTGTTACCTCAGTAGTTAAATGTAACAAAGTGTAACCTCTCTCTCTCTCTCTCTCTCTCTCTCTCTCTCTCTCTCTCTCTCTCTCTCTCTCTCTCTTTCTAATATATATTTCTGAGGGATCATGTGACACTGAAAACTGGAGCAATGATGCTAAAAATTCAGCTTTGCATCCCAGAAATGAATTATTTTTTAAAGTAAATTCAAATGTAATTGTTATAATATTTCACAACATTGCTTTTTTTTTTGTCTGTATTTTTTATCAAATAAAAGCAGCCTGGATGAGCATAAAATACTTCTTTCAAAGACATTTAAAATAGTAATGTTTCCAAACTTTTGACCGGTCTAAGTGTGTGTGTGTGTGTGTGTGTATACAAATATCAGGCATAACATGAAGTGAAAAACACTGATGATCTCTTCATCACCTGTTAGTGGGTGGGATATATTAGGCAGCAAGTGAACATTTTGTCCTCAGAGTTGATGTGTTAGAAGCAGGAAAAATGGGCAAGCGTAAGGATTTGAGCGAGTTTGACAAGGGCCAGATTGTGATGGCTAGACGACTGGGTCAGAGCATCTCCAAAACTGCAGTTCTTGTGGGGTGTTCCCGGTCTGCAGTGGTCAGTCTCTATCAAAAGTGCTCCAGGGAAGGAACAGTGGAGAACCGGCCACAGGGTCATGGGCGGCCGAGGCTCATTGATGCACGTGGGGAGCGAAGGCTGGCCCGTGTGGTCCGATCAAACAGACGAGCTACTGGAGCTCAAACTGCTCAAGAAGTTAATGCTGGTTCTGATAGAAAGGGGTCAGAATACACAGAGCATCTCAGTTTGTTGTGTATGGGGCGGCACAGCCGCTGACCAGTCAGGGTGCCCATGCTGACCCCTGTCCACCGCCCAAAGCACCAACAGTGGCACGTGAGCATCAGAACTGGACCACGGAGCAATGGAAGAAGGTGGCCTGGTCTGATGATCACGTGTTCTTTTACATCACGTGGATGGCCGGGTGCGTGTGTGTGGCTTACCTGGGGAACACATGGCACCAGGTGCATTATGGGAAGAAGGCGTGGCGGTGGAGGCAGTGATGCTTTGGGCAATGTTCTGCTGGGAAACCCTGGGTCCTCCATCCATGTGGATGTTACTTTGACGCGTCCCACCTACCTAAGCATTGTTGAGACCATGTCCAGCCTTCAGGGGTCCCAACACAATATTAGGTCATATTGTTATGCCTGATCGGTGTATATATATTATATTAGTCACATAGTCTCCAGTTTGGCAGATAGTTAAAATGACGCAATATCATAAGTGCATTACATATCCAGAGGGTGGCATAAAAAGGCCAAATTTAGAGAATGCGGGGTTGATTTGTAGAGGTTATAGTGTTCAAACACATGTTGACAGAGCGTACAGACTTTGTAGGCTGGTAAATGTATCTGGGTGTGTGCTGTTCCCTGAAGCCTAAACAGCCACTGTTACTCGTGTTCAACATTTCCCCAAATCCAAATATCATTCAAAGACTTTAACCAGATAAATATGGACCTAGAATGATTGTGTTTGAATCTACCAGCTTTGAAATGGAGCCCAATAATAAAGCTCAAAGACGCCACTCTTGAGGTTCAACCCATAACCCATTTATCCCTTTGATATCTCTACAGTATTGATTTAGCTCAAAAAGCAAATAGATAATATTCATAGCACACACGGTTATATCACCTGCGTGTGTGCATGACCTGTGATTGGCTCTACAAGACGCCCCCACAGAGAATCACATTATAGCGATATAAATGTCAGGCACACATTTGGGAAAGGTTAGGCTTTGCGACCGAGACAGTGTTGTGTTTGTCACCGCAAAGAGCTTCTATTCAAAGTGTATGCATATTTCTGTGTATTGGAACGTGTGGGGTAAAATGACTCCAGTGTTTTCCAAGCACAGCGTATCATTTTCTCCCCTGCTCGGGTGTAGCGTGGGGCCGCAAACAAGCTTCTGTGTGGAAGCGGAGACTAGATTAATTATTTAGCCTTTATTCTCCGTGAACAGAAGACAAGACATGTTAACTGTATTCTTTGTGTTCTCAGTATGGCTTGGGTGAAGTTAGTCCTCGGCTGCCTTGAAACGGATCCCAGTGTTGGTCGCTACAGTTCTGGGTCATAGTAAATGTGCCTGCCACTCCTACTGTACTGATCAGCCAAAGCCATGAAAGCTTCAGCGCATTCATTACGCTTTTTAAGTCCACTTTCAGCTTGGAAAACAACCTTTTTTGCTTTCTTAATTTCAAGCTAAGCAGATCAGCCCAAAAGTTACAGTAGGTCCACTTAAAGCAGGCACTCCCTATAATGGCCTTCAGGAGAATTTACATGTCATCTATTTCCGGTCTATGACTTGATTCTGACATGAAAAGTGCTCGCGTCTTTGTAGAACTAAACTCATTTTCAGAGAGATCTGCCTTGTACCACCTGATCACTGTAACGTCAGCAGCAAAATGTAGTTCTGTCATGACCACTCTTGGGAGTGTTTGGCATGGATATGACCATGCTGATATGTTTGGTCTTGGCGGAATAGATCTGCTGCTGATGCTTTTGGTTATTGCTGCGGCTGCTGTTATTGCTGATGTTATTGCTATTATTAATACTGCTGCAGTTATTGCTGCTGCTGCAGTTATTGCCATTATTGCTGTTGTTGCAGTTATTGCCAAAATTGCTGCTGTTGCAGTTATTGCTGCTGCTGCAGGTATTGCCATTATTGCTGTTGCTGCAGTTATTGCTGCTTCTGAAGTTATTGCTATTATTGCTACTTCTGCAGTTATTGCTGTTGCTGCAGTTATTGCTGCTTCTGAAGTTATTGCTATTATTGCTACTTCTGCAGTTATTGCTGCTGCTGCAGTTATTGCTGTTGCTGAAGTTATTGCCATTATTGCTGTTGCTGCAGTTATTGCTACTGCTGCAGTTATTGCTGTTGCTGCAGTTATTGCTACTTCTGCAGTTATTGCTGTTGCTGCAGTTATTGCTGCTTCTGAAGTTATTGCTATTATTGCTACTTCTGCAGTTATTGCTGCTGCTGCAGTTATTGCTGTTGCTGAAGTTATTGCCATTATTGCTGTTGCTGCAGTTATTGCTACTGCTGCAGTTATTGCTGTTGCTGCAGTTATTGCTACTTCTGCAGTTATTGCTGTTGCTGCAGTTATTGCTGCTTCTGAAGTTATTGCTATTATTGCTACTTCTGCAGTTATTGCTGCTGCTGCAGTTATTGCCATTATTGCTGTTGCTGCAGTTATTGCTACTGCTGCAGTTATTGCTGCTGCTGAAGTTATTGCCATTATTGCTGTTGCTGCAGTTATTGCTGTTGCTGCAGTTATTGCTGCTTCTGAAGTTATTGCTATTATTGCTACTTCTGCAGTTATTGCTGTTGCTGCAGTTATTGCTGCTTCTGAAGTTATTGCTATTATTGCTACTTCTGCAGTTATTGCTGCTGCTGCAGTTATTGCTGTTGCTGAAGTTATTGCCATTATTGCTGTTGCTGCAGTTATTGCTGTTGCTGCAGTTATTGCTGCTGCTGCAGTTATTGCTGTTGCTGAAGTTATTGCCATTATTGCTGTTGCTGCAGTTATTGCTGCTGCTGCAGTTATCGCTGTTGCTGCAGTTATTGCTGTTGCTGCAGTTATTGCTGCTGCTGCAGTTATTGCTGTTGCTGAAGTTATTGCCATTATTGCTGTTGCTGAAGTTATTGCCATTATTGCTGTTGCTGCAGTTATTGCTACTGCTCCAGTTATTGCTGTTGCTGAAGTTATTGCCATTATTGCTGTTGTTGCAGTTATTGCCAAAATTGCTGTTGCTGCGGTTATTGCTGCTGCTGAAGTTATTGCCATTATTGCTGTTGCTGCAGTTATTGCTACTGCTGCAATTATTGCTGTTGCTGAAGTTATTGCCATTATTGCTGTTGCTGTAGTTATTGCTACTGTTGCTGTTATTGCGGCTGCTGAAGTTATTGCTTTTATTGCTACTGCTGCAGTTATTGCTGCTGCTGAAGTTATTGCCATTATTGCTGTTGCTGTAGTTATTGCTGCTGCTGAAGTTATTGCCATTATTGCTGTTGCTGTAGTTATTGCTACTGTTGCTGTTATTGCGGCTGCTGAAGTTATTGCTTTTATTGCTACTGCTGCAGTTATTGCGGCTGCTGAAGTTATTGCTTTTATTGCTACTGCTGCAGTTATTGCTGCTGCTGAAGTTATTGCCATTATTGCTGTTGCTGTAGTTATTGCTGCTGTTGCTGTTATTGCGGCTGCTGAAGTTATTGCTTTTATTGCTACTGCTGAAGTTATTGCTACTGCTGAAGTTATTGCCATTATTGCTGTTGCTGCAGTTATTGCTGCTGCTGAAGTTATTGCCATTATTGCTGTTGCTGCAGTTATTGCTGCTGCTGAAGTTATTGCCATTATTGCTGTTGCTGCAGTTATTGCCAATATTGCTGCTGTTGCAGTTATTGCTGCTGCTGTTATTGCTATTATTGCTGTTGCTGCAGTTATTGCTGCTGCTGCTGAAGTTATTGCTACTGTTGCTGTTATTGCTGCTGCTGAAGTTATTGCCATTATTGCTGTTGCTGCAGTTATTGCTGCTGCTGAAGTTATTGCCATTATTGCTGTTGCTGTTATTGCTGCTGCTGAAGTTATTGCTGATGCTGCTGAAGTTATTGCTGCTGTTGCTGTTATTGCTGCTGCTGAAGTTATTGCCATTATTGCTGTTGCTGCAGTTATTGCTGCTGCTGAAGTTATTGCCATTATTGCTGTTGCTGCAGTTATTGCTGCTGCTGAAGTTATTGCCATTATTGCCGTTGTTGCAGTTATTGCCAATATTGCTGCTGCTGCTGTTATTGCTATTATTGCTACTGCTGCAGTTATTGCTGCTTCTGAAGTTGTTGCCATTATTGCCGTTGTTGCAGTTATTGCCAATATTGCTGCTGTTGCAGTTATTGCTGCTGCTGTTATTGCTATTATTGCTGTTGCTGCAGTTATTGCTGCTTCTGAAGTTGTTGCCATTATTGCTGCTGCAGTTATTGCTGTTATTGCTGCTGTTTCAGTTATTGCTGTTCCTGCAGTTATTTTCAGTTATTGCAGCTGCTGTTATTGCTGCTGCTGTTATTGCTAGTATTGCTTCTGCTGCAGTTATTGCTGTTATTGTTGCTGTTGCAGTTATTGCTCTTCATGCAGTTTTTGCAATTATTGATGCTTCTGTTATTGCTGCTGCAGTTGTTGCTGATGTTATTGCTATTATTGCTGCGGCTGCTGTTATTGTTTATGTTATTGCTGTTGCTGCAGTTATTGCTGATGTTATTGCTGTTGCTGCAGTTATTGCTGTTATTGCTGCTGTTGCAGTTATTGCTGTTCCTGCAGTTATTGCAATTATTGATGCTGCTGTTATTGCAATTATTGCTGCTGCAGAGCAAGTACGGGACGTGCCACTGTCAATACATACACAACACGCTGCTGTGAGCAAGTAAGACAAGCTGCTGCTGTACAATAGCAGTGTTTCCATAGACTAATTTGTGGCGGTCCACAGAATCAACACCGGGGGCCGCCACATATTGCGCGTCGTTATTCGTTAACTTTTTTAAATCTCACTCCAAACTGCCAAACCTGCTTTTGGTATGAAAGTCTAAGCTTTTAAAATTGAATACGAAATTCAAACAATAAATAGCGTTGTGACCATACACCTTAACTATTTTTCAATTAAATAAATGTGCTATATTTTATCCATCCATCCATCTTCTTCCGCTTATCCGGGGCCGGGTCGCGGGGGCAGCAGTCTAAGCAGAGATGCCCAGACTTCCCTCTCCCTAGACACTTCCTCCAGCTCTTCCGGGGGGACACGAGGCGTTCCAAGGCCAGCCGGGAGACATAATCCCTCCAGCGTGTCCTTGGTCTTCCCCGGGGCCTCCTCCCGGTTGGACATGCCCGAAACACCTTCCCGGGAAGGCGTTCAGGAGGCATCCGGAACAGATGCCCGAGCCACCTCAGCTGTCCCCTCTCGATGTGGAGGAGCAGCGGCTCTACTCCGAGTTCCTCCCGAGTGACTGAGCTTCTCACCCTATCTCTAAGGGAGCGCCCAGCCACCCTGCGGAGAAAGCTCATTTCGGCTGCCTGTTTCCGGGATCTTGTCCTTTCGGTCATGACCCAAAGCTCATGACCATAGGTGAGAGTAGGAACGTAGATTGACCGGTAAATCGAGAGCTTCGCCTTACGGCTTAGCTCTTTCTTCACCACGACAGACCGGTACATCGACCGCATTACTGCAGAAGCTGCACCGATCCGTCTGTCAATCTCCCGTTCCATCCTCCCCTCACTCGTGAACAAGACCCCTAGATACTTGAACTCCTCCACTTGGGGCAGGAACTCTCCACCAACCTGAAGTGGGCAAGCCACCCTTTTCCGACTGAGGACCATGGCCTCGGATTTGGAGGTGCTGATCCCCATCCCAGCCGCTTCACACTCGGCTGCAAACCGTCCCAGTGCATGCTGAAGGTCCTGGTTAGAAGGGGCCAACACGACAACGTCATCCGCAAAGAGCAGAGACGAAACCGTGTGGTCCCCAAACCTGACACCCTCCGGCCCTTGGCTGCGCCTAGAAATTCTGTCCATAAAAATTATGAACAGAACCGGCGACAAAGGGCAGCCCTGCCGGAGTCCAACATGCACCGGGAACAAGTCTGACTTACTGCCGGCAATGCGGACCAAACTCCTGCTTCGGTCATACAGGGACCGGACAGCCCTCAGCAAAGGACCCCGGACCCCATATTCCCCCAGCACCCTCCACAGGACGCCGCGAGGGACACAGTCGAATGCCTTCTCCAAATCCACAAAACAAATGTGGACTGGTTGGGCAAACTCCCATGAACCCTCCAGCACCCTGTAGAGGGTATAGAGCTGGTCCAGTGTTCCACGACCAGAACGAAAACCACACTGTTCCTCCTGAATCCGAGGTTCCACTATCGGCCGAATTCTCCTCTCCAGTACCCTGGCATAGACTTTCCCGGGGAGGCTGAGAAGTGTGATCCCCCTATAGTTGGAACACACCCTCCGGTCCCCCTTTTTAAAAAGAGGAACCACCACCCCGGTCTGCCATCCCAGAGGCACTGTCCCCGACCGCCACGCGATGCTGCAGAGGCATGTCAGCCAAGACAGCCCCACAACATCCAGAGATTTGAGGTACTCAGGGCGGATCTCATCCACCCCCGGTGCCTTGCCACCGAGGAGTTTCTTGACCACCTCGGTGACTTCAGCTTGGGTGATGGACGAGTCCTCCTCTGAGCCCCCAGTCTCTGCTTCCTCAATGGAAGACGTGACGGCGGGATTGAGGAGATCCTCGAAGTATTCCTTCCACCGTCCGACAACATCCCCAGTTGAGGTCAACAGCCGCCCATCGCCACTGTAAACAGCGTTGGTAGGGCACTGCTTCCCCCTCCTGAGGCGTCGGACGGTTTGCCAGAATCTCTTCGAGGCCAGCCGATAGTCCTTTTCCATGGCCTCACCGAACTCCTCCCAGGCCCGAGTTTTTGCCTCCACAACCACCCGGGCTGCAGTCCGTTTAGCCTGCCGGTACCTGTCAGCTGCCTCAGGAGTCCCACAAGCCAGCCAGGCCCGATAGGACTCCTTCTTCAGCTTGACGGCATCCCTTACTTCCGGTGTCCACCACCGGGTTCGGGGATTGCCGCCTCGACAGGCACCGGAGACCTTGCGTCCACAGCTCCGAGCAGCCGCTTTGACAATGGAGGTGGAGAACATGGTCCACTCGGACTCAATATCTCCAGCCTCCCTCGGGATCCGGTCGAAGCTCTGCCGGAGGCAGGAGTTGAAGATCTCTCTGACAGGAGACTCGGCCAAACGTTCCCAGCAGACCCTCACAGTACGTTTGGGTCTACCGAGTCTATCCAGCTTCCTCCCCCGCCATCGGATCCAACTCACCACCAGGTGGTGATCAGTTGACAGCTCCGCCCCTCTCTTCACCCGAGTGTCCAAGACATACGGCCGCAGGTCAGATTAAACGACCATGAAGTCGATCATTGACCTACGACCTAGGGTGTCCTGGTGCCATGTGCACTGATGGACACCCTTATGCTTGAACATGGTGTTCGTTATGGACAAACTGTAACTAGCACAGAAGTCCAATAACTGAACACCACTCGGGTTCAGATCAGGGGGGCCGTTCCTCCCAATCACGCCCCTCCAGGTTTCACTGTCATTGCCCACGTGGGCATTGAAGTCCCCCAGTAGAACGACGGAGTCCCCAGTCGGAGCACTCTCCAGCACCCCTCCCAGGGACACCAAGAAGGTCGGGTACTCTGCACTGCTGTTCGGCCCGTAGGCACACACAACAGTGAGAGACCTATCCCCGAGCCGAAGCCGCAGGGAAACGACCCTCTCGTTCACCGGGGTAAACTCCAACACATGGCGGCAGAGCTGGGGGGCTATAAGCAAACCCACACCAGCCCGCCGCCTCTCACCATGGGCAACTCCAGAGTGGTGAAGAGTCCATCCCCTCTCGAGAAGTGTGGTTCCAGAGCCCAAGCCGTGCGTGGAGGTGATTCCGACTATCTCTAGTCGGAACCTCTCAACCTCACGCACAAGCTCAGGCTCTTTCCCCGCCAGCGAGGTGACATTCCATGTCCCAAGAGCTAGTTTCCGTGTCCAGGGATCGGGTCGTCTAGGCCCCCGCCTTTGACTGCCGCCCGATTCGCTTTGCACCGGCCCCTTACGGTCCCTCCTGTGAGTGGTGGGCCCACGGGAAGGTGTCCCCACGTCGCTCCTTTGGGCTGAGCCCGGCCGGACCCCATGGGGGAAGGCCCGGCCACCAGGCGCTCGCATACGAGCCCCAACCCCAGGCCTGGCTCCAGGGTGGGGCCCCGGCTGCGCCATACCGGGCGACGTCACGGTCCTCCTTTTCTTTGGCATCATAAGGGTTTTTGAACTGCTCTTAGTCTGACCCGTCACCTAGGACCTGTTTGCCTTGGGAGACCCTACCAGGGGCATATAGCCCCGGACAACGTAGCTCCTAGGGTCATTCGGGTACTCAAACCCCTCCACCACGTTAAGGTGGCAGTTCATATATTTTAGTTTAATAATATTTAAATTACAATTAGTGTATAATTAAGGTTAAAATAGAGCATTCCAATACAAAGAGGCAAATTAGAGTCATTTTGTGGCTGGAAAAATAATCATTTTCATTTGTAATGCCATTACCCACCAGAAGCCTGAATGGCTCTTTAATAAATATAAATCTGGTTGCTCAAAAAAGTATTGCAGATCATAACTTCTTACTTATTTTTAGGTTTTGCATTGTAATAAATATTTAGACATGATCAAACACTAGATTTCTTTAAATGTGAAATTTAAAAAAGTTAATAACTTACATCTTAATATTTGTAATGTTACTTATATAAAGCACACACAAGTGAATATTAATGAATGCAAGCTAATATAATTTAACCCAAGAAATAGTGCTAAAAAGACAAACTTATTTTTCCTTATATGTACAGTATGCTATATACATACGAATTGATTCTGAATCAAGATCGAAATCGATATTTGTACCAATCACCAATACCCTAAATAACTAATGTCCACTAAATTAACAGTACGTTTATTAAGGCATTTGCATAACGACTGTAACTTGTTGTATTGGGGTTTTGTCTATGATTGACTCAAATTAGATTAATTTGGCGTTAATAACATTGCCACAGAAATTCATAATTCCGAGTCCGGGGACATGAACAGCTCTGAGTAGAATATTCAGATATTTGTGCCTCATAATTTATCAAAATTAAATGATCTATGCATATAATGAAATGTCACCCTGACAAACATGGAAAACATCAAGCATGTTGCTTTTAGCATATCTTTCAGGTGCGCTTATAAAGGGTTGCACATGAAGTGTTTTAAATGAATATAGCCAATTATTAACATACTTTTATGTGATATTTTACTTTGGTGAATGTATTTTATCTCTAGATATCTTTTTTTCTATCTGTGAGTGTGATGCATGTAGTAAGTAGCCTAAGTTGTGTTCTCCAAAAATTTGGCAATCATTCTTAACAAAGTCCTTCTTTATTCTAGCTTTATTGTTAATAAAGAGTGACTATAATCATGTAGAAGACTTTCTGGGAATTTCAGTGCATAATAGATAGTGTCGTCGTGGGAGGATGTAAGTGGGCGAGTGGTTCAGCAAAGTATAAGCAGATCTACACGCCAATATTTATTGTGATGGTCTCGAAGATGACCGATTCGGTTTTTATAATTTTGACTTTTGATCCCACAACAAATAAGCATGTCATATTTTTGATTTTTCATCTAATAACGAGGACTTTTAAAATCATATTTTTTAACATTTTATCTTACAATTATGACTTAGCATGTCGTATTTTAGACTTTTTATCTCACTATTATGACTTTTAAAATCATATATTTAACATTTTATCTTACAATTATGACTTAGCATGTCGTATTTTAGACTTTTTATCTCACTATTGTGACTTTTAAAATCATATTTTTGACTTTTTATCTAATAACGAGGACTTTTAAAATCATATTTTTTAACATTTTATCTTACAATTATGACTTAGCATGTCGTATTTTAGACTTTTTATCTCACTATTATGACTTTTAAAATCATATATTTAACATTTTATCTTACAATTATGACTTAACATGTTGTATTTTAGACTTTTTATCTCACTATTATGACTTTTAAAATCATATATTTAACATTTTATCTTACAATTATGACTTAGCATGTTGTATTTTAGACTTTTTATCTCACTATTATGACTTTTAAAATTATATTTTTGACTTTTTATCTAATAACGAGGACTTTTAAAATCATATTTTTTTTAACATTTTATCTTACAATTATTACTTAGCATGTCGTATTTTAGACTTTTTATCTCACTATTATGACTTTTAAAATCATATTTTTGACTTTTTATCTAATAATGAGGACTTTTAAAATCATATTTTTGACTTTTAAAATCATATTTTTTTAACATTTTATCTTACAATTATGACTTAGAATGTCGTATTTTTGACTTTTTATCTCACTATTGTGACTTTTAAAATCATATTTTTTACATTTTATCTCTTAATTATGACTTTATGATAATTGAAATGAGCTGATCAGTAATATAGTTGAATATTTAGTGTCCCCAACTGAGCAAGGCGAACAGCATCTGTTGGAAACGTGTTTGCGAGTGAAACAAAGTTTCAGATAGCGATGCTAATGCAGAGTCAGCAGTTTAGCAGGATTGATCTGGAGAGTGAGAGAGACTCTTTCTGCAGGATAAGGGAGGGTGTGAAGAGGGGGAAAGTGGCTTGCTTTACAGTCAGAAGGGGTGAGGGGTCACAGGGTTAAACCCTACCCCCACAGATAAATCTATTTTGAGTGCTGTCACCCCAATCCCCTGTGCTTTAACCCTCACACACACGCTGATTTATTAATGGCCTTTCTTTCCTCTGTTATAATTACTCACATACAACAATCACAATGGATGCCGTCTTAAAGGGATAGTTCACCCAAAAATGAAAATGACCCCATGTTTTACTCACCCTCAAGTCATCCGAGGTGTAAATGACATTCTTTCAGACAAATACAATCAGAGTTATAATAAACATGTTCTGACCAATCCAAACTTTACAATGGCAGCCCAAAATTTGAAGCCAAAGAAAATGTCAACTTACGAAGAAAGTGTAACGCCTCTCGCATTCAAGATGCTTATGCTACGCCATACGTTGCCTCAGTTAGGTTTTTCTCGTAAGTTGAATACGGAAGACGGTCTGGTGGAAGCGAGAAATTTTACTTTATAAAAAAATATGGAATAAAATATGGATAAAATAAATATGGATATTTTTCTATGGATATCGATTCGCTTCAGAAGGCCTTTATGAACCCCCCAGAGCCGTGTGGAGTAATTTTGTAATGGATGAATACACTTTTTTGGGGCTTCAAATTTTGGCCACCCATTCACTGCCCCTATAAAGCTTGGAAGAGCCAGGGCATTTTTTAACCACTTAAGCTCTGGGACCATTTTTGGGGATTTCCGCCTGGATTTGGCCTACCCAAATTGAAAAGCTTCCCATACCCACATACAGTGGTCTCTAAATACACAATTTTGGTGTCATTTTACAGGAAACCCTTTGGAGTTACATAAACCACTGCTAAAAGTGATAAACAGGTAAGTATATGTTGTCTGAGCTGTAATAACCCCCCCCAAAAAGAGGCGCTTTTTGATTTCTTTGGTTATATAGCAACTTTATTTATATAGCGCTTTTAACAATGCAGATTGTTTCAAAGCAGCTTTACAGTGTTAAACAGGAAAATAATGCAGCATAATTTTATTCAGCCGTATAGCCATTCCGGAGAAAACGGTGATGTCATCAGTTCATTTCAATTATCATACAGTGACAGTGTGGGCTTTAGATCAGTAATTCGATCAGTAATTTAGTTTATATGGTTAATTTGGTTTAATAATTAGATTTATTTGGATATTTAGTTGAAAAAATTAAGAAAAATGTAGTGTCCCCAACTGAGCACGCCAAGCCAGAGGCAACAGTGGCAAGGAAACCAAAACCCCATCAGGTGACCTAATGGAGAAAAATAAACCTTGGGAGAAACCAGGCTCAGTCGGGGTGCCAGTTCTCCTCTGGCCAATTAACAAACAGCGTATTATTATTATTATGGCAACTTTACAGGTCAGAGGTCATAATAGATCGGAATATTCGAAAGATCAGTGACAACACGCCGGAAACATATTGAGGATGATGTGAGGATGAGGTGTAACTCAGGTCATGTGCTCTAGCACCCTGCAGACAGTTTGGGCTGTTTCCACTAGATTCCAGAAATTACTGGAAAAAAGAAATGTGTGTGTATCATGTATGCAAGATTTATTCAAATGGATCTGAAGGGAGGACCCTCCCATACCAATATACAGTGGTATAAATGCAATATCCCAGTGTCACAAACATTTTTTTTCCAGTGTTTACTGACATATGCTGGAAACAACCAAAACTGTCTACAGGGTGCTAGAGCACACAGGGCCTGAGATATACTGTACACTAGGCCTGTCGCGATTGGTCGATACAATCGACTGTGTTGACGCTGTTAATTAGTCGACGTCAATATTTTTAGTCGACTGGGTAAGTTGGGTACGAGATGAAATTGTATTACTACCGGTACTTTAAAAATGACAGCACTCTAATAAGAGCAGTATTTCTTAATGTGCGTGGATGTGTGACCGCAGGAGTGAGGACGTGTGTGTGAGCTCTGCTTCCACCGTTCACTAATGGAAGCAGAACAGTCAAATATATACGCGCAGCTCAGGGAAAAGAAAGCAACAGAATAGTGCGGCGCGGCCGGACTCTGACCTGAAGCGCGCACACGCCTTTCACTCAGACAGATCGCGACGCCATTTTCGCGGATTATTGGGTTTGAATGGTAAAAAATATGCAAAAAAACAGGTCCTGGCGAGTATTCGGGTAAACGCAGTCGGATATGTCTTTAGTGAACGTATACAGAGTTGAATGAGAAATCGGGTGTTACAATGAATTTGGTCCGTGCAGCTCTTAAAGGGCCGGACCTCATATTCTGTGTGAAGCAGTGCAGGAACATGCCGGCCAAGTGAGTTTTTAGGTTTTTTTAACCCTAAAACAATGATAAACAATGAATAATAAGTTCTGTCATATTATTCAATTACTTTTACAGTTTTTTGCCATGGTATTGATTCAGTATCGGTATTGAGGTATTTTAGTCTGGTATCGTATCGAAGTCATCATTTTGGTATCGTGACAACACTATTCTATATAAAAAGTATTTGCTGATATTCTCTTTTTTTGTAATGTTGGTTTAAAAATGTGTACCTTTTTACATTTCTACTTTTTTTTTTATAGTACACTACTGAAGGCCAACATTAGCCGCGTTTCCACCGCAGGAACTTTACCCCGGAACCAGGAACTTTGGGGGGGAACTTGGTGTGTTTCGACCGCAGGAACCAGGGTCTAAATGAAGTTCCGGGTAAATATTTCCCCCTCCAAACGGCCCTGCTTGCGAGGTGGTACTTTTGAAAAGTTCCCGAACTTTCGGGGGTTGGACTTGGGTGCTGAACATGCTGATTGGTTGAGCTCACGCAGCATTTTATTTCAACCGGCATTTTTAAAAGTCTTTTGCGAGGATCGAACAGCGTTCAGTAAATATCAGCCTTGCTCTTTCTGTCCGATGGCGCGCGTCCGTCTCAGCCATCTCACGGTCAATGTCCGTAATAGCTGATGATAACATACTTTGTCATATTTTAAATATAGCTTTACGAATACGCTTTAGTATCAGTGCTCGTCTCTTTTCCGCCGTTTTGTTAATGACCTCTTTAGTAAACCGATACATAACCAGCAAAAGCAGCGCTGCTTGCATCTCATCCACTTGTTATTGTTGCAGACATGTATCGCGCAAAAATGATTACTGTCCGTCGCTGACTGGAAGGAGCAGTCGCGCCGCGCGCAGTCCTACATCACCGGACTAATTTGCCTAATCTTCCCGGTACTTTAGACCGCGGTGGAAACGCAGACAGTAGCAGGTCTGGGGGAGAAAAAGTTCCTGGGAAAAAAGTTCCTGGTACAAATAGTTCCGGGTAATTTCGGTGGAAACGCGGCTATTGCAAGTTAAAGGTCCCGTTCTTCGTGTTTTTTTGAAGCTTTGATTGTGTTTACAGTGTGCAATATAACGTGTTCATGTTTACAGTATTTTTCACACAATTTACTCATCTGTACACCGCTGTTTTCCCTCTCCTAAAAACGGCTGATGACTTCCTTTATTCTATGAAGTCCCTCCTTCAGAAATACGTAACGAGTTCTGATTGTGCCAGCGGTTCCTGTGTTGTGATTCGACAGCAGCTTAGGGCACGTAACTTGCACGGAAAGGTCACGCCTCTTAACGGGAGATGTATGCGCTTAATGATCTCTACAGCGTCCCTGGGAAAGCCAAACAAAGGTGATTTGACTCTGGGATGAAAATAACAGCGTCTCGACGACATGGCGACAAACACAGTCAAACGCAACAATTCCTTTTCTCCACGAGACACTTCCTCTTCGCCACGTGGGACAGCAACAAGACCACGCCCCCTTTTTCAGTCTGTTCTACTGTTCTACTGACGTAATTAAAGCAGGCTGTACCAGGATGTAGTCCAAGCCGGCCGTTTGCTGTAGGCTTTGAAAGGGAACTTCTGTTAAATAAAATATCTCGCTTGGCATTGAACTTTGAGCTTTATAATTTTACAGGTATTATTTATGCTCTAACAGCAACATTACACACTAACTAAAGTTTGAACAATGGGATCACGAAGAACGGGACCTTTAAATTAAATGTTTTAAAGTAAAATAGTTGAAAATGATTGTGATTAATCGATATAAAAATAGTCGTGAGTGGCAGCCCTACTGTACACTGTGGCGAGCAGCGAGGCTGAGGGACCGTGAGAGCGGGATGAGGCCGCGGTCATTAATGATGATGAGCGCCAGCTGTGCGCCGCATCGGCCTCGTGTCTCACAGAGGAGTGACAGGAGCATAAAGGAGGAGCGATGACAGTGAAGAACGAGAGAGGACCAGGCCTGGATTTTGAGTCGTGTTTTTAGGGGCCAAGCACCGAAGGTGCGGAGGCACCTATTGAAACCGTTATGTGGCGTTCACACCGGACGCGATTCGCGCGAAGGTGGACGCTTGAACATTTTGAGTTCACTCGCTTCATTCGCGCGTGTAATTCGCGCGAACCGCGCGTGAAAAACGCGTGTGACAACTACACACCAGACGCGAATTCGCGTCATGGGCGGGGCTTCTGCTCTATATGAGCCTATATGAGTTATTTTGTAAAAAATACTACTATTAATGTGCGACAAAACGTAGTTTAAAGACTTTTTCAGGCGATAATATAGTTGTTTAAAGCTCAAATCTGTGGTTAATTTATAAAAAGAGTGCCTATTTGAGCATTTTATCTGGCGTTTTCGGAGTTGTGAGATCCAGGGGATCGGCGGCGCTCAGCGCTCGTGTACCCGGGGAGACCCGCCTTCCCTCGGCTAGTCCTTCTCACATTTGCCGCTGGCTCTGGCTCTTTTTTTCTGCTCCTGTCTCGTTGTGAAATGGCTCACTTGGCTCACAATAACTCACTTTCTTCCAAGCAAGATCCTTTTTATTCCTTTTATTCCTGTTCCTGTAGTGATAGGATGATGTATCATACAGCTCCGGGTCTCCACATACGGCCACGATTATCTTGTCCTCCATTGTTGTTGGGATTTCTGCCTCCGCTTGTAAATGCGTCACTACTAGAGCAAGCTCGTGATTGGTTAACGCGGCGCGAAATATCCGCCAGAGTTCAGATTTTTCAATTTGAGCGATTCGCGCGAATCGCGCGTTCAAAACGCTCAATTCGCGTCATTCGCGCCGCCTCAATCGCGCGAATCGCGCCGCAGAATGCCATTTCGCGTCTCTGCATTGACTTAACATGTAAATCACTCGCGCGAATCGCGTCCGGTGTGAACGCAACATTAGATTTCTTATTATTATTCCGCCATTGAAGTCTATGGCAGCCCATAGAACCGCTTGCGGGAAAGTTGTGAAATTTGGCACACAGATAGAGGACAGTCCCAGCATTAACCACACCAATTTTGGAATCTCTAAAACAATCCCTCTAGCGCCACCACATGTCCAAAGTTTGACTCATATTTTGGCAAATAACTTTTGAACCATAAGGGCTAGAAACAAAATTCTGTTTTCCTCTGATTCCTTGGCTCAATCCAACTCGATTGCATTCCCTATGACGTTTTAATTTATTTTTGTTTTTGTACTTAGGTGGCAGTCGTCCGTGAGTAATTTATTTTATTAAACACTTGTTGACTGTTCGCCGGTTCCCGCCTCCTTCTTCTCTGAACATACAAACTACGTTACATGCACTTTCAAAAATTAATTTACAACCAAAAAAATAAAAACCGCCTACTTTGTTTGTCTGTACAGGGTCCGCAGAGTTTAAGAGGCTAATATAACTCTGATTGTATTTGTCTGAAAGAAGAATGTCATATACACCTAGGATGACTTGAGGGAGAGTAAATCATGGGCTAATTTTCATTTTTGGGTGAACTATCCCTTTAAAGGGGTCATGAACTGCATTTAAAAATGTTCTTTGAGGTCCACTTATAATGTAGGATTTAACACAGCATCTCAGGTGTTGGTTCTGAAATGCCTGAGCTGAAGTCTGTCATCAGAAAAATGTCAGCGTGTCACATGACACCAGCATCCAAACGCAAGGTAACATGACAGCGTTTATTGCGTTTCGTCTGCGCGTCTGCAGTCATTTATGATGGAAGACAAAAGAGTCACCGTTTCTTCCCTGATTGCAGCAACACCCATTTTTATTACAGATCATTTGCGGCAATTTCCCAGGAAGTGACGGCTTTGTTCTCTTGAACACATGGGATAGATACGCTGCAAATGTTTTATGCGATATCACAGTTTTGCGCACAAGTTAAATACGCAACTGGGGTGGAACGAACACCCCTAAAGCCTTCCATGTGTTTGTTTTATACAAAGAAACATGACCACTGTTACTAAAAATGAGTCCATCCTTGATTCGCTTCTGCAACAGAAGCTAGAGATGCAGGACTTGCATAATCCAGGAAGGTTATGTTTTTCCACTTCCTAATAATGGAAGCAGATTGTGTTCCTCGGGGTCAGATGGGACTTTCTTATGACAGTACAAAACAGCATGGTTTATTGAAAAGCCAAGTGCTCACATTACCACACTCTGACACTGTAATCATTCTCAATTTTCTCCCTCTGTGTGGATAATGCCGGCTGAAAGGGGCTGCTAGCCTCTTATCCCATAGCTAATGTGCCTCATAGTGGCACATGTGACAGCTTTTGATTACCCTCGCATTTATTTTCTGGCTACTCTGACGGTAAGCGACCAATCACAAGATGACAGAAGCCAGGAGAGCTGAATGGAGCGAGGGATTTTATCCTCACACCAATGGTGGGCAGTATTTCAAACAGGTCTCCTGGGCCATTTATGGGCTACGTGTTTTATTCGTCTTTGAGATTCAAGGCTGCCTTTTTGTCCAGATTTGTCAATTCATGGCTGTGTGATTTAATTCAGACTTTCTCTCTGATTTTGGCCACACGGAAGCTAGTCAGTCCCTCCAGAAAAACGCGATTATGCGATCGCGTGATTTAACGCATAATCAGCCAAAGTCTGCATATTTATGCGGGGCCGCATTTTTTCAAATACGGCACACTTTCGCCGCATAAATTGCCTATTTCCGCGTCCAAAATATGCGGGGCTAGCATGATTTCATAATCCCCGCATTTTCGTTGCAAAAAAAGTCATATATATATATTAGCAGAAAGTTGAAAAATGTTTGTTTACTTCACACAAGAGCCGCCATTTCCCCCTGTTGCCATGGGAACGTTTTGAAGTGACGTAATTACCCGACGTGAAAATCATTGAAAAGCTGCAAACCCCCGTGGAGAAACATAGATATCTGTGAAACCATGATGAAGCGTAAACTCCCATTGGCCAACAAAAATAACAGCAAAAGAGCAAAGCAGTTTCCCGGTGTGCTGACCGCTTTCAAAACACAGCATCATGAAGCTTTGAAGTGTTATGAATCAATGAGTCGATTCAGCGGTTCGGATCGCCAAAGTCACGCATTTCAGCAGTTTGTCACGCGATCCGGATCATGAATCGACTCGCTGATTCATAGCATCATGATGCTGTGTTTTGAAATCGGTCATCACTATATAAGTCGTTATTTAGAGACGAACGGAGGTCTGACGGGTGTCCAACGACATGAGGGGACGTCATTAATGACAGAATTTAAATTTTTGGATGAACTAACCCTTTAAGAGATTGCACTTTGTGCATTGGAAGCACTCAAATGTCTGTTTTATAAAGCTACAGAACTTGTTTGACTCAATGTTTTGTATATTTGAGCCATGTGTTTATTAAGGTCTTCAATAAAACAAGATGAGAACTTAAATATTCCCAGCACTTTCTGTGATGTAGTGCTTTTTTTCTCTTTTTCATCAAACCGCAGTTTTTGCAAGTTCTCGCAATTTCATCGCATAAAATTGCATAAATATCCCGCATTTTCCATCGCATTTTTTAAGAAAACATGCCGCATAATCAAGGATTTTTGCCCGCAACAATCACAAAAAAAAGCCGCGTTTTTCTGGAAGGACTGGCTAGTCTTTCCTTTTAAAGGATACTACACCCAGAAAAATAAAAATTCTTGCATCATTGACATTTACTCACCCTTGTTTCATCCCAGATGAATATGACTTTCTTTCTTCTGTTTCCATCTCTGTGAGTCTGTATAACACAAGTCTACGGGACCTCCAAAATTGCAGACTGTCCTCAAAAAACCCCAACTCTATAGGTCGTTTTTCAAGCACCTTATAGAGGGTATGCACGTGACGTCACCTTCAGCTGGAGGGACTGCGTTACGCCACATTGAGTGGCAAAACGACTGAGAGGCAGCATTGGTTTACAGCGTCAATGCCGCGAAAAACACACAAATCAAGGCCCAAGGCCAAAAAGGGGGGTCGGGGGAGGCTTGGCCACGGACCCCATGGACATCCCTGTGCCCCCCTCCGGACCGAGGGAGATTTTCACACTCAAACCACTGCCCAGGCAGTGCACTGGCACTCAGGATTGACTGCTTTTAGAGGGAAAAGCTGCCCAACACTGCTGATCTAGGATCTGTAATCCACTGTAAGAAATTGTAATAATAGCATCTTATTAGCGAAAAAGATTTGGCAAAAGAGCCAGTGCGTTTTCTGTATTTGCACTCGTCAAATTATTAAATTTCCAACTATTAAAGTTTCCCCTTCGTGAGTAATGTAGCCAATCACAGACATGTTTATTGATTTCTAAAAACTAGGGATGCACTGATGTATCGGCCACCGATATTTATCGGCCGATTTTTGATCAATTTACAACCATCGGCATATCGGCTATATCATGAGAAAGGTTGATATGGTTTATTAATGAACTGCATGAAGGCACTGAGCTGTGTAATGTCTGCTGCATAATCCAAGATTAATATTCCTGCTGCGCTGAATCTGTGTTTTAATGTTTATCAAACAACAAAAGACCAACAAACAAAAAAATAAATCGCTCACTACTCTTGACTAAACTTTCATAAGGATTCATTTCCGCGATGAATGAAGACGCGCGGCTTCATTTAGCCTAACGTTACCTCTTTCTCTCTCACACACACACACACACACACTGAAACTCGCTGTGTTTTTCAGCCTCTGCCACCTTAATATGAGACACGAATGCATCTCCAGTCACTTCATGAGCATTTTACCGTTTTATTCGACAAAATCTATCGTCATATCATAAACACACACACAGGAACTCGAAGCACACGGCAACCCGTCAAAATAAAAGTTCAGTTTAACAAAGTAATCGTGACAGGATTAATGTTGTACAGAAGAGCTACGTCTCAATGTAATAATAATATATGAATTTAATTTATACAGTGAAGAATATGCAGTTTTATTAAAATCGGTATCGTATCGGCCCCAAAAAAATCATATCGGTGCATCCCTACTAAAAACGCAATGGCCAATCACAGGTGTTGAAGTTAGAATCCACTCACCGCTCGAGTTGTTGTCCAGTTCTGCATATGCGCTAATCCTCTCTAATGAAGTGTAGACATGTAAATAAGATTCATTGTGCCGTCAGCTTCACCGATTAATATATCGGAACTTTGTGAGATCGCGTTCATTGAATGTGTGACAGCTTTTAGTGATTATAAAGGGAGCACTATTTGCGCGCTGTCCAGGCGATATATAAAAAATATTAATAGGCCTATAATATATTCAGAATTTGAATTAATCTTTTGTTTTCCATTCTTGACAAGCGGCCACATACACACTTTAATACACAGACCCATATCCGCATATACATGCGGGATTCATTCTCGAAATTGGGATGACTGACAGTGATATTTATGTATCAAAATCAGGCTCATATAAATGTCAGGAAAACATGATTCCTGGCTGCATGTCAATATTCATGGGTCACTGGATCTTTGCCAAGTTGTTAATAACACTATATCGAGTCCAACCTTTAGTTTAAACTGATAACTGTTTGTTTTACTCGCGTTTTTCCCTATTAACTCCAGTCACGCAGCTGCTCTTCTGCCACTCAGTCCCAGCTGAGGGGGCGTGTTCCGGCGGGAAAATGACGTCGATGCATACCCTCTATTACAACCTTTATTTACGTTTAAAGTCAAGCTGGCGTAAAAATAATGACCGTTTCGTATGTCAAATGACGTATGACTGTCGTTACCAATCAAAATGCGTGTTCGTTTAAATGCAATGTGAGGACTTAATCACCATTTGTCATATTTCCATTTAGCAAAAATATTTTTTTATTAACAACTACACCCACCCCACCCCTAAACCTATCCAGTGATGTATAGTGCATATACACTTTATGAGCACATGCGTTCCCTGGGATCGAACCCACGATTGCATGATCTCATGATGTTGTATTTTGCAATGCTCTATCAATTGAACTTCGCAAACCCCAAAATATGACGCAAATAAAAGGAAACAAAGCATTAAAATGAAAGTGTCCTGTTGTCGTTAGGGGCGCAACTTTAGTAAACGCTCCTATGGATCGTATTTCAGGGAAGTGACATGTAGGCATATTGGTTGGAGGACGTTGCAAAATTGACACTTCAAAAACCACACAAAGTGAACTCTGAGGTTTTTGGATGCGTTTTAATGCCTTGCCAGTTAAACATTTTATTAGCATTCTGTTCTGACATTGGCTTTTCTGAGCGCGCACATTAAATGCGAACTAAGTTCTCTTTCTGTAATCCATACAACCCCAGTTGATGAATCAATGTCTTCTGAAGCGAAAAGTACTACTAGCCTATTTTAAACTTTTTCAACTCTCACTTCCAGCCAACTGACAAATGCACGTTCATGAGTTCATGCTTGATGTAAACGTCAGCATTTTGTGAAAGAAGTGCGCAGTGTGTGAGTTTCAAACACGCTTACAGCACACTTCAAAACATGCTGACATTTACGTCAAGCATGAACTCATGAACCCATGAACAGTTGGCAAGAAGCAAAGACTTATAGCTTAAATAGTACACACACTGATCAGGCATAACATTATGACCGCTGAAGTGAACTGATTATCTTCACCTGTTAGTGGGTGGGAGATATTAGGCAGCAAGTGAACATTTTGTCCTCAGAGTTGATGTGTTAGAAGCAGGAAAAATGGGCAAGCGTAAGGATTTGAGCGAGTTTAACAAGGGCCAGATTGTGATGGCTAGACGACTGGGTCAGAGCATCTCCAAAACTGCAGCTCTTGTGGGGTGTTCCCGGTCTGCAGTGAAAGGAACAGTGGAGAACCGGCGACAGGGTCATGGGCGGCCGAGGCTCATTGATGCACGTGAGGGGCGAAGGCTGGCCCGTGTGGTCCGATCAAACAGACGAGCTACTGGAGCTCAAACTGCTCAAGAAGTTAATGCTGGTTCTGATAGAAAGGTGTCAGAATACACAGTGTATCTCAGTTTGTTGCATATGGGGCGGCACAGCCAATGACCAGTCAGGGTGCCCATGCTGACCCCTGTCCACCGCCCAAAGCACCAACAGTGGCACGTGAGCATCAGAACTGGACCACGGAGCAATGGAAGAAGGTGGCCTGGTCTGATGATCACGTGTTCTTTTACATCACGTGGATGGCCGGGTGCAGGTGCGTGGCTTACCTGGGGAACACATGGCACCAGGATGCACTATGGGAAGAAGGCGTGCCGGCGGAGGCAGTGCCAGTGATGCTTTGGGCAATGTTCTGCTGGGAAACCTGTTTTGGCAGCAAAAGGGGGACCAACACAATATTAGGAAGGTGGTCATAATGTTATGCCTGATCGGTGTACACATGTTGGTTTGCTTCAGAAGCCATCGTTTCATAAACTGAGGTCCTATGGATTACTGTTATGTTCATTTTGCTAGGGCTGTAATCTCCCAGTCGATTAGTCGATTATTAGTCAATACGTTCTGGCTCGACCAAAATTCTGATTGGTCGATTTTTTTGCTGCGTTCATTTCGCTAGTTTTGCCGCGCCGCGTTCATTTCATCAGGTGGAGAGCACTAATTGCTAACGGGGGTGTTTTCAGAGCACCCCTGTTTCACAGGTAACAGTCTGTCTTCAGAACACCCCCTTGTTTCCACTTCTTTTGGATTAGCCCAACCCACTGGAGAAGAGAGACAGATTGAAGAAGGCTAGTTTGCTGTATATTATTTATTTAATTGTGAGAGCGTTTTTTCTTCTCTTGATTTGGCTTGTTTAATAAATATTCCTTTTTTATTAAAGTTGACGTGCCTTTTGTGTTTAAGAGTAAAAGCTTTAAGTTAATAGTCTATTCGTGTCTCAGCCGCGAAGCTGAGCTGATCCTATGTTCGAGCTGCACAGAGCGGCTGAAATGATAGTGTCTGTCAGTTATTATAATACATATGACAAAAACAATTGTCTAAATTGTTGCATATTCCTCAAAAGTTCTTGTGATGACATCACTAGTTGACAACATAGTACTATATTTTCAGAAATCATAGGCTATGAAGGTGCACGTGATGCAACGCTGTCAGAGCCGACAGACTTGTGTGTCAGACTCATTTCAGTGCAAAATAATCAGGTAAAAAAGATTTAATATACTGCAAATAGCCTACTAGTTTTTTATGTTTATTTATAATTAATTTAGGCAGACAACAAGGCTACCAAGGACTGCGCACAGTGCACAGCTAATTCATTTAACGTTTTTTTTCCTAACGTAATTTTTAGTCGAAAATGTCAGGACTTCAGTCGACCAAGATTTTCTTTGGTTGATTACAGCCCTACATTTTGCAGGGTTTTTGGAGCATCAGCTTCGAGGGACACGTCTGCATTATATGAACCGGATAATTTTTCTACAAATCTCCTTTCCATAGAAGGGATGACGTATTGTTAGGCCAAACCCCAGGAACGAGTTGCGTTTTTAGCACGTCCTGAAGCTTTTTTTTAAAAGCTTTTTCTTGTCTTGTAAAAGGCGGTTGCTAACAAGTGTCTAAATGGGACTACAGAGGATGTTGAGGACATTGAACATCATCAGCCGAACAGGAAAACTTGTCTACTCACCAGTTGCTGTAAGAAAAAAATCCAAAAACCAATGGAAAAATTTTATTGGGTTCTTATCAAGGAAACCAGGAACTTCCATGTTGGCCTACAAAAATGCATCATCCCTGCACCAATGTATAAAGTCTATACATCTGGGATGGAAGATGGACACAATTAAAATTTTTTTATTGAATATCCCTTTAACATACCTCCACCGGAGTTTCTGGCTGAACTGTACTGTATTATACATTTCAAAACTAACCATATTTCATTTACATCTCCGTTCCGTTACCTCTGTCAGGTCTTTTTCCAGCAGCACCTGTTGCGTGTTTGTCTGCTGGTGATTTATGGGAACATCCTGAGGGAGAAAGTTCCGGAACAAGCGAGACCCCCGTCGGCTCCTGCTGTAGAGTCTGATTTCAGCTTGTTTCAGGAAATTAGTGCAGACTGAGGCCACGGGGTCAAACGCATAGACTTTGTGGGGGGCTTTAGTTAATGTGGAGGGTTTCTGTTACGGTGCAGGTCCACAGGGCCTTTATTCCACCTCATGATTATGGGTAGCAAAGTGCATATTGTATCATATTTTAGCTGTGTGAGCGGCAATAGATCTTTAGGTTCAAACTGGCAGTTTTAGGGGTCTGATCATAAATTATTCATAGCAATTTGGCATTGTCATCCTAACCGAAATAAGGGTCTCAGTTGTAATGTCTTTAGATGGTTTGGAAAGAGAGGGGAATACAAGTAGTACATTATATATATACACTCACCTAAAGGATTATTAGGGACACCGGTTCAATTTCTCATTAATGCAGTTATCTAATCAACCAATCACATGGCAGTTGCTTCAATGCATTTCGGGGTGTGGTCCTGGTCAAGACAATCTCCTGAACTCCAAACTGAATGTCAGAATGGGAAAGAAAGGTGATTTAAGCAATTTTGAGCGTGGCATGGTTGTTGGTGCCAGACGGGCCGGTCTGAGTATTTCACAATCTGCTCAGTTACTGGGATTTTCACGCACAACCATTTCTAGAGTTTACACAGAATGGTGTGAAAAGGGAAAAACATCCAGTATGCGGCAGTCCTGTGGGCCAAAATGCCTTGTTGATGCTAGAGGTCAGAGGAGAATGGGCCGACTGATTCAAGCTGATAGAAGAGCAACTTTGACTGAAATAACCACTCGTTACAACCGAGGTATGCAGCAAAGCATTTGTGAAGCCACAACACGCACAACCTTGAGGCGGATGGGCTACAACAGCAGAAGACCCCACGGGTACCACTCATCTCCACTACAAATAGGAAAAAGAGGCTACAATTTGCACGAGCTCACCAAAATTGGACAGTTGAAGACTGGAAAAATGTTGCCTGGTCTGATGAGTCTGGATTTCTGTTGAGACATTCAGATGGTAGAGTCAGAATTTGGCGTAAACAGAATGAGAACATGGATCCATCATGCCTTGTTACCACTGTGCAGGCTGGTGGTGGTGGTGTAATGGTGTGGGGGATGTTTTCTTGGCACACTTTAGGCCCCTTTGTGCCAATTGGGCATCGTTTAAATGCCACGGCCTACCTGAGCATTGTTTCTGACCATTGGTTTCTTGAACATGACAATGAGTTCACTGTACTAAAATGGCCCCACAGTCACCAGATCTCAACCCAATAGAGCATCTTTGGGATGTGGTGGAACGGGAGCTTCGTGCCCTGGATGTGCATCCCACAAATCTCCATCAACTGCAAGATGCTATCCTATCAATATGGGCCAACATTTCTAAAGAATGCTTTCAGCACCTTGATGAATCAATGCCACGTAGAATTAAGGCAGTTCTGAAGGCGAAAGGGGGTCAAACACAGTATTAGTATGGTGTTCCTAATAATCCTTTAGGTGAGTGTGTATATAGTAGTAGTACTTTATTGATCCCAATTGGCAAATTAAAGTGCGTTAGCAGCAATACATGAAGACAGTAAAGTACTCACAGTACATACAAAAACATACTATACACATGTAATAAATAAATAAACAAAGTGCCACGAAAAACTGTAGTTGTAACTTGTTTGAAGTTAAGAAAGACAAAATAGAATAAAATATAAATGAAAACCGGTCAATGCGCATTTTATGTCTTATAATTAACATGAATATATTAGGGCTGCATCTAATAACTATTTTTTTGTTGATTAATCTATCGATTATTTTTCTGATTAGTCGACTAATCTAAAAATTATTAATCTGATGATTCTTTTTGACTGATTATTGTATTTCAAAGAAGGTAGTGAACTTGTATATTATTTTAACATGAAATCAATGAATGATTAAATATTAATTGTATTTCAGGAAGGGTAGTGTACTGATGCCATTTCATAATGAAATATATGAACACAAGAAGCATTTTAAACACTATGTATAACTAATGATACTATTCATCATACAATGAATACAGAGTAGGTTTAATTAGGAAATGTTGTTTACTATAATAGTTGAGTATGATTTACTTATTGATTTGTGTCAATAGTAAACGAAAGTGCACTTGTATTTATTTATCAACTTCAGTCCTCTCAATCCCTTCACACATACACACTCCTTTTCCTTCTCCCTGCTTATTTCTCTCTCTTCATCATCTCTTTTGTAATCCCATCAGTACAATCAGTGTTGTAACTGTAGGACTGCACCTGTCATGTGTGTGTGTGTGTGTGTGTGTGTGATCAGGCTTCATGGGTCAAAACATTTACAGTCATATGATTATGCATATTTTCATAGACATGTAATACTGTATAATAAGCTATACTGTATTTGTAATAACATCATATTTCTTTATTCTCCATTGCAGATATTCCGCTCCGTCCTTCCCGGATCCCATCATGAGTTACAGGAAGATGGACAAGCATGGAAGTCCACAGTATTGCCGTCATTTTCTGACTGACAACAGCATCTTCCATGGTAGGTTTATGCCTGTATGATGGATATGTTGCAATGCTGTATTGTTATAATTAAATCAGACTCGTCGTGGTCATTTGAGAACTAGGATAAAATGAGCTCCTTTCCAAATCTCAGGAAATGTGAAAGCTGGTGTTTAATCATCTAATGCAAGTGGGACTGTTATACACAAGGTGGTGCTGTCTCTCACGTCACGAGGATAATGAAGCGTTGAAGTGTTTGGGAATTGCCACCTACGGTCCAGAAAGGAAAGGAAATCCGTCCTCCTTGACCTGATGGCATTTGTTTAAATGGGTCTGTGTCCCCGAGGCCACATCACTGAACACAAATCTGACAGCTTGACAGAAATATTACTACAGTTCCTTCTGCAAATAACCACAGATGGTTTGAAAAATTAAGGAATTTGTCCAGCACGCTTGCACTCAGATTGGAGAGACAGGAGGAGAGGAGGGAATATTGACAGATGCGCTAAGAGCCTGGAAATAAACTCTCATTATTAAATGCTAAAGGTCATACCTAACGCTAGGATGTTGATCAGATGCTTTAAATATTCGGATGGCTTGAGAAAGACACTGTTCTTACATTTATTAATAAGCTTTATTGTGGTTTAACCGAGAAAGTTGAGATGTTTGGATGGTCCCACTCATTTTTCACATACAAAAATGCCTGGAAATTAAATTGAAGCATCTATAATGAAGATAATAATAGGGTACAACAGGGCTAAAGGCACACCTTAAGAAAAAAAAATTGTTCTGAACATTTATGGAGCAACATATTTTGTGTGAAAATGAATCATATAAAGTAGTTTATTTTGTTTAAAGGTCCCGTTCTTCGTGTTCTTTTGAAGCTTTGATTGTGTTTACAGTGTGCAATATAACATGTGTTCATGTTTCGCGTGTAAAAAAACAGTATTTTTCACACAATGTACTCATCTGTACACCGCTGTTTTCACTGTCCTAAAAACGGCTGATGAGTTCCTTGTTCTATGAAGTCCCTCCTTCAGAAATACGTAACGAGTTCTGATTGTGCCAACGGTTCCCGTGTTGTGATTCGACAGCAGCTTAGCGCACGCTGCACGGAAAGGTCACGCCTCTTAACGGGAGATGTATGCGCTTAATGATCTCTACAGCGTCCCTGGGAAAGCCAAACAAAGGTGATTTGACTCCGGGATGAAAATAACAGCGTCTCGACGACATGGCGACAAACACACTCAAACGCAACACTTCCTTTTCTCCACGCGACACTTCCTCTTCTCCACGTGGGACAGCAACAAGACCACGCCCCCTTTTTCACGTAGTCTTGTGGGCGGAGGTTAGTCTGTTCTACTGACGTCATTTATGAAGGAAGTACCAGGATGTAGTCCAAGCCGGCCGTTCGCTGTAGGCTTTGAAAGGGAACTTCTGTTAAATAAAATATCTCGCTTGGCATTGAACTTTGAGCTTTATAATTTTACAGGTATTATTTATGCTCTAACAGCAACATTACACACTAACTAAAGTTTGAACAATGGGATCACGAAGAACGGGACCTTTAAAAAACGTATAAATGTATGGGGTGGCGAGGGAGGACAAAGACACAAATACTTCAGCTAAAATAATGCTAAGTTAACAATCCCTTTAGCAAAGTTTGAACTATTTTCTGTTTATTTTGATAAATAAAAGAATTTATTTTTGTTCAATAAATATGCTGTCATTAAAATATGTTAATATAGAAATACACCGATCAAGCATAACATTATGATATTGTGTTGGTCCCCCTTTTGCTGCCAAAACAGCCCTGACCCGTCGAGGCACGGACTCCACTAGACTTGCTTTGGTATCTGGCACCAAGATGGTAGCAGCAGATCCTTTAAGTCCTGCAAGTTGCGAGGTGGGGCCTCCATGGATCGGACTTGTTTGTTCAGCACATTCCACAGATGCTCGATTGGATTGAGATCTGGGGAATTTGGAGGCAGAGTCAACACCTCAAACTCGTTGTTGTGCTCCTCAAACCATTCCTGAAGCATTTGTGCTTTGTGGCGGCGCATTATCTGCTGAAAGAGCCACAGACACCAGGGAATACCGTTTCTCATCAGTGTATCTTTTAAAAAATATAGAAACAAAATAATTTTAAAAAGTAAAGATTCTGAAAGCATTGAAGGAGATCCCATAATAATTTAAAATAGATTTACACTAGTAACCATAAATTATATTTTACTATATAATATGATTAATATTTTGGTTTCATTATAAATATGGTGATTATCTCTAAGGTGGACACCCAACTTAACATATGATATTTACCATCTCGTCATGTCAACAAATGGAAAAGTCAGCGAACTGTTTATTATCATGTTAATTATTGTGCCTTTTACCCCAGATACCATACTTTTACATATTCTTCCGTTGTTGAAAAGCTGTTGCTTTTATTACCTTGAACAAAAATGCAAATCATTAACTAGACCTTTGTCTCAAAATGTATTAATTCTTATTTGCTACTTAAAGCATCAAATATTAGATCAAAGTAGCACAGAATCAACTTTGCGCTGCTGCCCGCGATCTCGTCCAGGATCAGTCAAATTTCCACGTGCATCTTGAAAAGCGGATGTTTTGGAAAGTGCTGGGGACAGTTTCTGTGCCATCTAGTGGTTTAGAGGCGCCTTTTACCCCAGTGTACCCTATATTTTATACTGCAATTTTAAAATGACTGCAAGCGCTGTATATAATGTAATTCATTTATAAGAAGCAATTTAAACAAGTGTTATGCATAAACTATTTTGCTGATGGAAGGTACATCAGATGATTGAGTTTATATAGCTATAATCTCTCTGTATATGTACAATCACCTGCATTTACTCTACAATGACCCCTTTCAGGTCATTATAATCTGCATTAATGCTTAAGCAGACCCATATTCCAGCGCCACATATTGACAAGATGCAGTTGTGTGGTGGCAGTGCTGTGTTTATTCCTCTGAGAGAGGCGGGACTGTCATCCAGTGGCTGGGCAGTTGATGCATGATGTCCATCAGCCCTTGAACCGCAGCCCGTCTGTCTGTCTGAGTCTGAGGGAGGTGTTTTGTCTGGCTCTTGCTGAACCACGGCAGTAATTGACCCTCATTCTTTAAACGCATTCACTGCTCCCGCAGCCAGAGATGGATTTAATCTGATGAAACCTGTGTATGCTTCCCAATTCCACAGGTCCTTCTTAATATCGCACTGGTTTCCAGTTTCATCCTCTCAGACTGTGTCTCACTCTCTCGCTGTTTCTTTGTCATTTGCTTGCTCGTTTGTCTCAGACGGCTGGCGATATATCAGGAGATGGGAATGAAAGAGAAAAATAAGGAGTAAAGATGAAGTGTAAAAGTGGATCATTGGAAATGTGAATCAGGTTGTGTATAATAACACAGAGAGCTGCTTGTGTATAAACTGATCAGTGTTGAGATTAGGGTGGCCATTTCCATAACACCAAAAAGGAGGACACTTTTTGGCATTTAGTGAGGCAAGAATAACTGCATAGGACTCTGGTGTACTCGCAACTACAGTACAATTGTGTCCATCATATCGATGTTATCGTGATACAGTGATTCTGCAATAGCCTACTCTATTCATTAGTGTTGTAGTACTCGAGACCGGTCTTAAGACCATTTTTTGAAGGTCTTGGTCTTATCTCGGTCTCGACTGCATTTCTCCTCTGTCTTGTCTTGGTCTCTGACTTAAGGGTCCTGCACACTGTGCGATTTTTGCTTGTCAGACTGTACGAACATGATCCCCGATGTAATACATGTCACACTGTAGGATCTCAGTTGTCATTATGTCAGACTGTACGACAGTCATACGCGAAAAACAGACGCAAGCAAGAGACTCGTATGGACTGAGTTTTACGTCATCAATCCGTGACACATTCGGTAACGGCGAGCCGCATTCACAGACACAATGGTAGCGTTCAGCAAACAACAAAAACAAGCGGTGGCATTTTTCATCCACCTGACTCTTTTTTTGACATGTTCCCTGTTGTGATTTGATGTTGTCGCACGAAATGCGTCATCAGGTTCTGCGCTCCTATTGGTTCTTGATTTGACGGTCGTCACACTGCAGGATTGCGCCTCAAATCTTCTGACACTGCCAGAATTTTGTCCGAGGTAAAATTTGATCGCAACGGTCATTAATCGGTTGTCGGTGCACATGTCAAACTAATGGTGCGTTCACACCGGACGCGATTCGCGCGAGTGATTTACATGTTAAGTCAATGCAGAGACGCGAAATGGCATTCTGCGGCGCGATTCGCGCGAATGAGGCGGCGAGATTTGCACGATTCGCGCGATTGAGGCGGCACGAATGACGCGAATTGGGCGTTTTGAACGCGCGATTCGCGCGAATCGCTCAAGTTGAAAAATCTGAACTTTGGCGGATATTTCGCGCCGCGTTAACCAATCACGAGCTTGCTCTAGTAGTGACGCCTTTACAAGCGGAGGCAGAAATCCCAACAACAATGGAGGACAAGATAATCGTGGCCGTATGTGGATACCCGGAGCTGTATGATACATCATCCTATCACTACAGGAACAGGAATAAAAGGAATAAAGGAATACAAAGGATCTTGCTTGGAAGAAAGTGAGTTATTGTGAGCCAAGTGAGCCATTTCACAACGAGACAGGAGCAGAAAAAAAGAGCCAGAGCCAGCGGCAAATGTGAGAAGGACTAGCCGAGGGAAGGCGGGTCTCGCCGGGTAAACGAGCGCTGAGCGCGCTGATCCCCTGGATCTCACAACTCCGAAAACGCCAGATAAAATGCTCAAATAGGCACTCTTTTTATAAAATAATCACAGATTTGAGCTTTAAACAACTATATTATCGCCTGAAAAAGTCTTTAAACTACGTTTTGTCACACATTAATAGTAGTATTTTTTACAAAAAAGACGAGCTGGCTCATATAGGGCAGAAGCCCCTCACTTGACGCGAATTCGCGTCTGTTGTGTAGTTGTCACACGCAAATTTCACGAGCGAATGAAGCGAGTAAACTCAAAATGTTCAAGCGTCCACCTTCGCGCGATAAGCGCAAATTATTCGCGCGAATCGCGTCCGGTGTGAACGCAACATAAGGATCAAAGACTTCAGATTTTAGCTTAGGATCAGAGAAATCTTTTAGGATTTCAAAATTTGTCTCAGGCGGCCAAATCGTGGCCAAAATCGCAAGTGTGCACCCGGCTTTGGAGGACTCGGAATTTGATCTCAAGACCAGTCAAGACCACACCTGATTTAACATCATTAATGTGATTTGATGTAAAACTTACAGCTTAAAATGCAATTAATAACTTCTTTGTAATGTGAGTTCTTGTGTTACAAAATCAATGCCGCATTGTCTCAAAAATGCCCAAAATTAAAATAAATGCCCACAAAATTCAGTTTTTATATAACATAGAATATAATTAAGCAATATCACAAGAGCAAGAGAGCTGTTTTCATGAATATAAGCGTGATTGCAAATTATATTGATTTATACAAACGTTCAACGACAGCGCTCGGTGTGAAGTCTCTTCGGTGTGAAACTTCAGTGTAAACGCTCCCCACTGCTGTGATTGGCTGCCGTGAGAGTTCAGTGTAAACGGCCATTGCTGTGATTGGCTTCTGTGAGACGTCAGTGTAAACGCTCCCCACTGCTGTGATTTTCTGCCGTGAGAGTTCAGTGTAAACGGCCACTGCTGTGATTGGCTTCTGTGAGACATCAGTGTAAACGCCTACTGCTGTGATTGGCTGCTGTGAAACGTCAGTGTAAACGCCCACTGCTGTGATTGGCTGCTGAATCCAGAACTCAGTCCCTGATAAACTCGCTCTGTTTGACTGACAGCTCCAGCGGAACGTTCTTTGAGTGCTTTATATATAATTTAATCACAGTTTAAATAACAGATTATTTTCATCTACTAAGAGAAACAATGTGAAGTTGAGTGTTTAGTCACTGGTTTGATTTACTGACACACAGACAAAGAACATGTGACTGTCACTGGTCTCAGATCAGGCATTAGAATTAACACGGTTACTCACATGTTGTGGCATTACTGTCGAGTCCATATCGTAAAAGTCTGTTTGCAAAACATGCGCCAAAATTGCGACCGATTTGTCAAAGAATTCACAGTGAAATGTAGCGAATACAAATAAATACCTCTCAACTGAGACATTCACATAAATCAGCACATTCCCAGCGTTAGGATCCTTTGAAATATGATGTTATTTGTAGTCGCTTTTTTCTCCTCGTCATCTCACTAACACGCCAGTGGGCGGGGCCAAAGATGCAATAATTAACTAGTTTGAGCTTCTTTCATCATCTATTATAGGCTCATTCCACAGCGAGTCGTTCTCTGGGCTTGGTTACAATAAAAGCTGTTTTTGGACTAACAAGGACGTTTTCGGTTCTGAAACTTACAGGATATTCTTATAGTGTGATGACCTCTAATGTGTCAAAAGGAACAAAATTTGATTTCTCATGTGTAGTAACGCGCACACACACACACAGTCTGGAGATGAGGAGCATATTCAGCTTATTTGCATGCTGTGAATATGAAACCCTCTAAGGAATCAGCGATGAGATCCAGCCTTGCTTATATTTTCTAAGGCTTTATTTCTGATGTGGCGTGATTGATGAGTGTGATGGAGGCTTCACAGGGATGTGCTCACCAATTGAAACACTGAGTGAGCATATTCAACTTGGTACATCACACTGAGCATATTTAAAGTGCCCCGATTATGCATTTTGAATATGACCTCCCATGCAGCGTGTAATAGAGCCGTTTGTGAGTGGTCTGCAAAGTGCACAAAAAATAATATCCTAAAAGAAAGAATCGAGTCAGAACTGCTGAAACGAGTCGTCAGCCATTCCAGCCTCACTGAGAGGGTAAATTTGCATAATGCCCACCGATGGTTTTCATTGGCTGCCTGCGAACATTGTCTACTTTGCTCCGCCTTCAAACACTGTAGTTGTAGCTGAGAAGCAACATGTCGTGTTGTCAATATATCGAGTAGACGCCGTTTTCTACGCTGCAAATCCACTTTGCATGAGGATGAGGACTCGTGTTGGAATTGATACGGTGTTGAAGCATGTCGTTTCTGACATAGACCAATCACAACAGACTGGGCCATCTGACCAATCAGAGCAGAGGAGGCTCTTGGAAAAGGCGGGGTTTAGAAAGGCAGAATCCTTTATCGAACCGTTTCAGACACTGTGAGAAAAGAGCTGATGTGCAATGTATATTATGAGAAAATTAAAGTGTTTTTTGGCATTGGAGGAGACTCCAAAACTAGGGATGAACCGATATGAAACTTTCGGCTGATACCGATAACCGCTAACTCTTTATATGGTAACACTTTACAATAAGGTTCATTAGTTAACATTAGTTAACTACATTAGTTAACATGAACTAATAATGAACTGCACTTATAAAGCATATATCTATATTTGTTAATGTTAATTTCAACATTTACCAACGCATTATTAAAATCTTGTTAACATTAGTTAATGCACTGTGAACTAACATGAACAAACCATGAACAGCTGTATTTTTATTAACTAACGATTAACTAATGCTGAACAGAGGTGTTGTTCGTGGTTAGTTCATGTTAACTAATGCACTAACTAATGTTAAAGGTCCCGTTCTTCGTGTTTTTTTGAAGCTTTGATTGTGTTTACAGTGTGCAATATAACATGTGTTCATGTTTCGCGTGTAAAAAAAACACCGTATTTTTCACACAATTTACTCATCTGTATACCGCTGTTTTCACTGTCCTAAAAACGGCTGATGACTTCCTTTATTCTATGAAGTCCCTCCTTCAGAAATACGCAACGAGTTCTGATTGTGCCAGCGGTTCCCGTGTTGTGATTTGACCGCAGCTTAGCGCACATGGCCCGGTTCCTGTGTTGTGATTTGACAGCAGCTTAGCGCACATGGCCCGGTTCCTGTGTTGTGATTGGACAGCAGCTTAGCGCACGTAACTTGCATGGAAAGGTCACGCCTCTTAACGGGAGATGTATGCGCTCAATGATCTCTACAGCGTCCCTGGGAAAGCCAAACAAAGGTGATTTGACTCCGGGATGAAAATAACAGCGTCTCGACGACATGGCGACAAACACACTCAAACGCAACACTTCCTTTTCTCCACGCGACACTTCCTCTTCTCCACGTGGGACAGCAACAAGACCACGCCCCCTTTTTTCGCGTATTCTTGTGGGCGGAGGTTAGTCTGTTCTACTGTTCTACTGACGTCATTTATGAAGGAAGTACCAGGATGTAGTCCAAGCCGGCCGTTCGCTGTAGGCTTTGAAAGGGAACTTCTGTTAAATAAAATATCTCGCTTGGCATTGAACTTTGAGCTTTATAATTTTACAGGTATTATTTATGCTCTAACAGCAACATTACACACTAACTAAAGTTTGAACAATGGGATCACGAAGAACGGGACCTTTAACTAATGCAACCTTATTGTAAAGTGTTACCCTTTATATTTGAAAGCCGATAACCGATATATTGGTGGATAATCCAAATTTTTGTATAGTTTTTGAGAGCCTGGTTACAAAATCAAAAGTCTCAGCATTAAAAGCCATGTCCCAAGCACACAATTATAATGTTCTCATGATAATTTGATGTAGCCTATATGACAGACTGAACTGTATCTTCTTTTTTAAGTGATTCCAATCATATTTCAATCATATTCAAAACCATAATGGCGAACAGTGCGCATCTGAAGTGTCTCAGCTGAAGGAAATAATACATTATTTATTAGCTTTAATATATCGGCCAAATGTTCTTTTCTAACGAAAAACATTAAAAATGAACATCAGCTGATGATATGGTGGTTGATATATCGTGCAACCCTGTCCAAAACAAATTAGGAAGGTTTAAAATAAGGGCACTTTAACAGCCATTTTTGTCTGGATAGAGGTGATGGCAGATCCTCCTTTTGTGCTGCCATGGGATCCTGCGTAGATGTAAACATTTCAATGGAATAAATGGGATACAATCGTAATTGTTTTTAAAGTTTGTCAGATATTACTTTAAGATTAGAAAAACATTGTCATTATTTACACACCTTTGGCTTTCTTTCTTCTATAGAACAAAAAAACAGAGATTTTGCAGAATGTTCACGCTGCTTGTTTCCATTCAGCAAAAAAAAAAGGCTATAGCTAGTGATTGTGGCTGTCACACTTTTGTGTTAACCAAATACATACACTAACATTCAGAAGTTTTAGTTAAACATTAGTGACAATAAAGACTTTTATATTGTTACAAAAACTAAATGCTTAGTTTTTAAACTTTATATTCATCACTGAGAGTATTATGTTACAATAAATTACTGTCGTTAAAAAATTACTGTGAAATCAATCCATGCTGGGTCATTTTCTTCCAAATTACTGTGAATCAACAGTAGAATGATGCTGACATCACCGTCAATTAATGCTCGTTTTTCTGTCAATTCACATCATACACGTATCTTCAAACATGCCACTGTAATGGAGATCAGTAGACCTTGTATATTCATATTCAAATTAAAGCCAAGTCAGAAGTGTGAGGAATGAAAACATTTGTCCGGTTTTTAAGTCTGACGTCACGTGGCAGCACTTCCGGATCTCATACCACAAGAAAAACAACAAACGGTGCTAATATACACACACAATGTGGTGTAATACTACAAACAATATATACCGTATTTCCTCAAATAAAAGCCTGTAGTCAATTAAACGCCGGGCCTCTGATAGTGGCCGGGGGCGTGGCCAGCACGAACAAATAAAGGCCGGTCTCAAATTAAGGCCGGGGGAAAATAATTTCCTTTCATTTCATGTGCATTCAAGTTCAGCGTAATGTACAGTAGGGTTATGCCGAAGGAGCGAAACCATCGTGACCATTGCGAGTGTGACGCACACTAATCCTGGTCATCTATACTTAACCTAAACACTTTGCAGGGATTGCTCTGTAAATTAAATTGAGAATATAACTGATGCATATCTGCTATTTTAAAAACTGTAGTCTATGAGAGATGTGACGTGTGTTAGTCTGTGAAAGCTACACAAATGATCTGGACAATCTCTTAGCCTCTTGTCTTTTTTACACATCTTACTCTGCATTTAACTTAAACTATTTTATTTTGTACAAGAAAACAGCATAGGCTTCAAAATAAATTATGTTATTGAAATATTGTAAAGTGGTCATTTGAACTCGAACGAACATTTAAAAAACAATATGCAAAATCAAAATTGAATAGCTCCATAACGGATTGAGAAAAGTGTGCGCATTAGTTGGGTTAGAAAAATAACGAAATTATAGTTTTTTTAAAGTAGAAAATATTTATGTAAAGAGATATATATTAAAATAAAAAGTGCTTAAAGGAACACAACTCTTCTTAAGTGGGAGGAAGCTTTTTCCCTCACGTGGAATATAGAAAGCACATTAGTTGGGTTAGTAAAATAACGAAATTATAGTGTTTATATCGAGTCTATAAAACACGAAAGAACAACAAATATATCACAAGAGTACATTTCGTTTTGTATAAATTTTATCTTAATTTTAATCTATGTCTTATCAACCAAATTGCCTGGATTTAATAAATAACAAGCAAATAGCCTATAACAGACAATGACATGAGGTGGAGGCGGCAGCGCGGCTTAAATGAACTACTAGAAAAGGAAAAAAACTTTAGTCTGGGACAGCCCTTACTATTTATTTCAGATAGGCCTATATTTGATCTAGCATGTCACAGAGGGAGTTCTGGGTTGAGCGCGCGGCGCTGAGCGCAATGAGCTTCAGAAATGAGCTTCAGAAATGAGCTTCAGAAATGAGCTTCAGAAATGAACGGGATCTTCAGAAAGGCGCTTGATCTCCACTGGAGGAAATATTACCGCTCTACGCACACACCGCAACAGTCACAATATGACCTCATGCATGTTTTAAAAACACAATTCAACTTATAAATAATACTTTTTAATGGGCTACTTAAAATGTTTATTACAAATAAATTATTAAATTCTAAAAATGAACAAAAATTTGCATTGCATTTGCAATTCTTTGGAACCACCCCACTTCCCGCGCCCCTGATGATATCTGTCCTCTGGAACGCTATCGCTTTTCATTTAAAACGGGTTTATTTAAAACAATTATTTTTTTCAAATAGATGGAATTCGAAATACAGGCCTGCCCCTAATAAAAGCCTGCTTCAAATAAAAGCCTGTGACCTTCTGCAGTTCAGGTAAATAAAGGCCCCGGCTTTTATTTGAGGAAAAACGGTAATCATAACCTTTATCTCCATACCAAAATTCCAGATGGCCTGACAGTGATTCATCTTTTATAAATCGTTAAAATATTAATGTCTGTGACGCTGTGAGCACAGAGACTGTTGTGTAGACTGTAAGTATTAAAAATATTTCACTTTTAAAAAAGTTTGATGTTTAATATGAATAAATAGCGCTCATAGCTTGGACTGAGGCTTAGACCCAGAAACGGCGTTCCTTACGTCACGACTTAACAAGCGGATAAGCGTCACCTAATCGATACTCGACAAAACAAAACACAAAAATGGAGACACTCAGCAAATTAAAAAAACACTAACAACATAAGTCACGTTTCCACCGCAGGAACTTTCCCCAGGAACTAGGGACTTTGGGGTGGTACTCTGTAGGGCTGCGCAATATATCGAAATATCGCAAATGTACATATCGCAATATGCATATCGCAAGGGTACGCAATATCTGAATGATTTTAATAGGCTACTTCAACATTGTGAAAAGTGTATGTTTTAGGTCGACGCATATAGCAGAGAATAGACTGGGCACACGACTGTTACTTATGTGACCTGCTTGATGTTAAAAAGAGTTATTAAACACAATAACTTGCAAAAAACAACTCAACGAAACATGCGCACAAGCCGTTCTTTTTTTCGTGTCTTGTTACACACTCGAACTGTCAAATACACACACAGTTGTGTCAAAATGGCTTGATGAGTATTCATGTAAACACAGTCGGTTATGCTTTAAGTGAAAGATATTCGTTTTTACACACTTAAAGCAATATCGTATCGCATATCGAATATTGCATTATTTAACAAGGATATAGCAGATCGCATTTTTCTTCAATATCGCACAGCCCTAGTACTCGGTGTGTTTCGACCACAGGAACCGGGATCTAAATGAAGTACCAGGTAAATATTTCCCCCTCTGAAAGCCCCTGCTCGCGAGGTGGTACTTTTCGGGAACTTTCGGGGGTGGGACTTGGACGCTGAACATGCTGATTGGTTGAACTCATGCAGCATTTTATTTCAACCGGCATTTCAAGTCTTTTTCGAGGTTCGTTCTGTGTTCAGTAAATATCTTGTCTTGCTCTTTCTGTCTGATGGCGTGCATTCGTCTCAGCAATCTCACGGTCAATGTGCGTAATAGCTGATAGTAACATACGTTGTCTTATTTTAAATCTAGCTTTACAAGCTTTCAGAATACGCTTTAGTATCAGTGCTCGTCTCTTTTCCGCCATTTTGTTAATTACCTCTTTAGTAAACCAATACATAACCAGCAGAAGCAGCGCTGCTTGAATCTCCTCCACTTGTTATTGTTGCAGACAGTGTCTCGCAGAAATGATGACTGTCCGTCGGGGACTGGGAGGAGCAGTCGCGCACAGTCCCACGTCTCTGGACTAATTTGCCTAATCTTCACGGTACTTTAGACCTCAGTGGAAACGCAGACAGTAGCAGGTCTGGGGGAAACAAGTTCCTGTAAAAAAAGTTCCTGGTACAAATTGTTCCGGGTAATTTCGGTGGAAACGGGGCTATAGACAAAAACAACAAAAGTGAACCAAAAATAAGTAGCAGTAGCACTTTTAAAACCAACAAGTATCAAAAAACTCTACAGCATAATATATTCATGCATGCCTTCATATGCATTATAGAATTAAAGTGTGATGTTGTTTGTTTACAGTCATTTTTGTGTTTTCCAATACTGTTAACTCAAGCTTTTTTACAGTACACTTGTAAAAGCTTGACTAAAATGACCAGTAAAGTCCTGTAGAATTTACAAGAAATTTCTGAGAGTGCATGTAATACTTTTATTGTGCATTAGTGGTGTTTTTTGTTCCGTTTTGGAGCTATTCGCATAAGAAAGAAGGTCACACAGGTTTGGAACGGCATGAGTAAATAATGACGGGATATTTTTGGGTTAATTGCATTGGAAAGAAATGTTTATCTTTTTTGACAGTTTGTGGTAATTGTGTAATAATGTATTACCTTTCATATGCCTCTCGCGTCATATTTCCTCTCACTGTCAGCAGTAACATTCTAGCACACAGATTAATGAGAAATACATTATGACTTATTAATCTTTTAGAAACCTTCCGCCTAATAGCTCTGAAGCGTGTGTCAATGCGCAATCATCTGTAATGATGTGATGAGAAAGTTCATCTATCATCACAGAAACGTGAGTTAAATCTTAATCAGATGTTTTAATCGGTTTATTCACATATACACTCACCTAAAGGATTATTAGGAACACCATACTAATACTGTGTTTGACCCCTTTGGCCTTCAGAACTGCCTTAATTCTACGTGGCATTGATTCAACAAGGTGCTGAAAGCATTCTTTAGAAATGTTGGCCCATATTGATAGGATAGCATCTTGCAGTTGATGGAGATTTGTGGGATGCACATCCAGGGCACGAAGCTCCCGTTCCACCACATCCCAATGATGCTCTATTGGGTTGAGATCTGGTGACTGTGGGGGCCATTTTAGTACAGTGAACTCATTGTCATGTTCAAGAAACCAATTTGAAATGATTCGAGCTTTGTGACGGTGCATTATCCTGCTGGAAGTAGCCATCAGAGGATGGGTACATGGTGGTCATAAAGGGATGGACATGGTCAGAAACAATGCTCAGGTAGGCCGTGGCATTTTAAACGATGCCCAATTGGCACTAAGGGGCCTAAAGTGTGCCAAGAAAACATCCCCCACACTATTACACCACCACCACCAGCCTGCACAGTGGTAACAAGGCGTGATGGATCCATGTTCTCATTCTGTTTACGCCAAATTCTGACTCTACCATCTGAATGTCTCAACAGAAATCGAGACTCATCAGACCAGGCAACATTTTTCCAGTCTTCAACTGTCCAATTTTGGTGAGCTCGTGCAAATTGTAGCCTCTTTTTCCTATTTGTAGTGGAAATGAGTGGTACCCGGTGGGGTCTTCTGCTGTTGTAGCCCATCCGCCTCAAGGTTGTGTGTGTTGTGGCTTCACAAATGCTTTGCTGCATACCTCGGTTGTAACGAGTGGTTATTTCAGTCAAAGTTGCTCTTCTATCAGCTTGAATCAGTCGGCCCATTCTCCTCTGACCTCTAGCATCAACAAGGCATTTTCGCCCACAGGACTGCCGCATACTGGATGTTTTTCCCTTTTCACACCATTCTTTGTAAACCCTAGAAATGGTTGTGCGTGAAAATCCCAGTAACTGAGCAGATTGTGAAATACTCAGACCGGCCCGTCTGGCACCAACAACCATGCCACGCTCAAAGTTGCTTAAATCCCCTTTCTTTCCCATTCTGACATTCAGTTTGGAGTTCAGGAGATTGTCTTGACCAGGACCACACCCCTAAATGCATTGAAGCAACTGCCATGGGATTGGTTGATTAGATAATTGCATTAATGAGAAATTGAACAGGTGTTCCTAATAATCCTTTAGGTGAGTATACCTGCAAAGTAAATCAGTGTCAAAAAGTGTCCCTGAATAACAAAACAATAGTTTCAGTTGGCAGTTAACAATGATATTTTTCTGAATTAAAGGCACAATATGCCTGCTAGAGGTCGCTTATTCAGAACATAAAAAAAATCACCTTGATTTTGCAGAGCTTTTATTCTGCCGCAGACGAGCGCTTCCGCTGCTTCTGCTCATGTGTGTGTGGGGGAACGCAGCACGGTTCATCATATTAGAGTTGAGAGTTATGTTATAATGCTACTCTGTGCATTCGCTTGGTGCTACTATGAGACGCTTGTTCACTCCGCAGTGAGCTAGATCAATATTAGGCATGGTAAAACATTAGCCTGGTCTTACCAGACTCTCTACATTTCATTTGTACATAGAGTCTGGCCACTCTCCATTGACAAGCGTTTACTTCCTTGAAGGCGGGAACTCTGTTGAAGTTTAAAACTATTGGATCTGCCATAACCAATCGCTAACGTTTGGTCGTGACGTATGTCATGCGCCGTTCTGTTTCTCACATGGAAATCCGTAAAAATAACTGCAGATAAAATAACCGCCACCTCAGTGATAAAACCTAAAACTTGTCCATTCGGATTGTGATTTATTCACAGTTTTGTGATCGGGAACAGGAATGATTGTATGCTGTAAATAAAATGTCATATGCTTGGTATGATAAGAATAAATACTGCCGTGAATAATGGCCCAATTCAAATGTTTACGTGCTTTTCTTCTTTGAATTTTTTGAGCGGTGATTAAATATATTGCTCTTGTAAACACTTGCCAGCATTTAACAAGTCTAGAAATTAGGGGTGTAACGGTACACGTATTCTTATTGAACCGTTTCGGTACAGGGCTTTCGGTACGGTGCACGCGTGTACCAAGAAACAGTTATGAATATAATGTAATCTTTAACAGTTAACAGTCGGCTTGTTGTAAGCGCGGAACACGATAAATGCCATTTTAACGCTCTTTAATGTGACGTGACTGATAGACGCGTATAAATTCAACTTAAAGCGGCCGCACGCGAGTCAATGCGATCATCTCTTCCTAAAGAATAATATCTTAAGGTATGTTGAGGATACATTACAACTTACTGAAATATATCATACGTTGTGTAATCGCTCCATCTGCGTTGCAACCGCGGAAAGACAATAAAATGCTTGTAAACAATGTCATGCAGAATCACGTTTACTCAGAAGTCATTCAGTGTCCACAGCTGTAGCTCACTAGAGAAATCAACTCTTTCACTGAATACATGCACTATATTAGCCGTTATATTCATTATATTAGCCGTTATATTCATTATATTAGCCGTTATATTCATTATATTAGCCGTTATATTCATTATATTAGCCGTTATATTCATTATATTAGCCGTTATATATTCATTATATTAGCCGTTATATTCATTATATTAGCCGTTATATTCATTATATTAGCCGTTATATTCATTATATTAGCCGTTATATTCATTATCTTAGCCGTTATATTCATTATATTAGCCGTTATATTCATTATATTAGCCGTTATATTCATTATATTAGCCGTTATATTCATTATATTAGCCGTTATATTCATTATATTAGCCGTTATATTCATTATATTAGCCGTTATATATTCATTATATTAGCCGTTATATTCATTATATTAGCCGTTATATTCATTATATTAGCCGTTATATTCATTATATTAGCCGTTATATTCATTATCTTAGCCGTTATATTCATTATATTAGCCGTTATATTCATTATATACTACTTAGCCTGTTAGTGATGTCCTGTTTATTTAATGTATGTTTAAATAAACCTGTCATGAAAATTACAGCCACTAAATGATTATATTTCAACAACGAATAAAAATAATTAGATTTAGAAGTTAATGCAAAAACTGCCTTATGTGAAGCTTATGAGTGTTGATTATTATATCTAAAAATAAATAGCAACTGAATTTAGGCTAATAGTTTGGGCTCTGTTGTTAATCTTTAATAGCTATATGTAAGTAAGGGCTCCCTATATAGTTTACAGCATTATCTTTAAGAAACTTTTAGTTATAATTTAATTCATTTAAGGACAGACACAATTTTTTTCATTAAACCACTGTTGAATAAAAATTAATAAAAAGCAATTTTGTAAAACTGCTGTACCGAATCCATACCGAACCGGGACTTCAAAACCGAGGTACATACCGAACCGTCAGTTTTGTGTACCGTTACACCCCTACTAGAAATGCATCCAAATTACAGCAAAGTGCAACCGTACGGTGCTCTGCAGGGGTCAAAAAGGATATAAACAGTGAATTTTGAAGTGATATAGTCTTGAAAACTCAGAAATGTGGATTCGGACAGCAATTAAATGACTACACGACCTGGTATTTGTCTAAAACAGGAGGTAATTCGGCCGGGATTTTTACGCGGGTGGTGGGAGACGGGCGGCAATAAAATCACTGACTAGCCCCTGTAAATGATGACAATGCCTTCCGACCGCACGAGAAACAATTACCGTCCGAATAGGGCTTCAACAACCCCGGAGCCGTGTGGAGCAGTTATATGATGGATAGATGCACTTTTATGATGGATGGATGCACTTTTATGATGGATGGATGCACTTTTATGATGGATATATGCACTTTTATGATGATAGATGCACTTTTATGATGGATAGATACTTTTTTATGATGGATGGATGCCCTTTTATGATGGATAGATGCACTTTTTTGATGGATAGATGCTCTTATGATGGATGGATGCCCTTTTATGATGGATAGATGCACTTTTATGATGGACAGATGCACTTTTATGATGGATGGATGCACTTTTATGATGGATAGATGCACTTTTATGATGGACATATGCACTTTTATTATGGATGGATGCACTTTTATGATGGACAGATGCACTTTTATAATGGATAGATGCACTTTTATGATGGACAGACGCACTTTTATGATGGATGGATGTACTTTATGATGGACAGAGGCACTTTTATGATGGACAGATGCACTTTTATGATGGATGGATGCACTTTTATGATGGACAGAGGCACTTTTATGATGGATGGATGCACTTTTATAATGGATAGATGCACTTTTATGATGGACAGATGCACTTTTTTGATGGATGGATGCACTTTTATGATGGATAGATGCACTTTTATGATGGATGGATGCACTTTTATGATGGACAGATGCACTTTTATGATGGACAGATGCACTTTTATGGACTTCAAAACAGAAACAGCCATTCACTGCCATTATAAAGCTTGGAAGAACCAGGACATTTTTAATTAATTAATTTGTTACATTTATATAGCGCTGTTCTAGTCACTCAAAGCGCAGAGTTTTTAATATAACTCTGATTGTGTTTGTCTGAAAGAAGAATGTATATACACCTAGGATGATTTGAGGGAGAGTAAATCATGGGATAATTTTCATTTTTGGGTGAACTATCCCTTTAACTTCCAGACAAAATGACATGCGCCTCAGGTGAACTACAACTAGAGTAATTTGCGTTTAGTTTGAATTACACGAAAGTCTCATATGTTCCGCTGACCCCTTAATCGCTTCCATACACCCACCTCCCCTCGTCTTCCCTCCTCCCGCATGCACGAGAATAATATGTGCAGAAAAGAAGCGCGTGCAGAGATCAGAGTCTCTGAGAATGAGGCTGAACGAGCGCGAGTGAGAGAAGAGGAGCGCGCGCGCGCCTCACTTAGATTGGAGAGCTCCTTTCCGCGCGCTTTGATTACCCGAGTCAGATAGATTTCTTTAAATGATTTCTTTAGATCGCACAGCCAGGAAGTGTTTATTAAAGAGATTCCCGATGAAGGGTGTGCTATTACAGATATGTTTAATGGAAGAGTGCAGTGACACCTGCATTCCGAGGCGCGCGTCTCGTGCTCTGATCGCCGCACAGATTCCGTCTTAATGCGGTGTTTACCTGTCATCAACTATAATGGCGGAGCTGGAAGTTTTGAGAAATATCAGTTTGGAGAAAGGTGAGTCATGCACTATTGAAATATCAGTCAACATAATCGATTGATTGATTTTTTTTGGGCATGTGTGCACGTTACCATGCAATTGCGCGTGCACTTTTAACCGATTTCGATGTTAGATGAAGTCTCATATGATGCAACTGAACACGAGAAGTGTTAGCAGCGTGTGTGTGTCTGTGTGCTGGGCTTGTGTTTGCGCACGCATGAGTTTCAGTGCAGTGTGAGAGGAGCTGTCCAGGGTTCTGCATCGGAATGCTGTTGCTCTGTGGGAAGCCGCTCCAAAACACGGATCTACAGGCTGTGGCTAATTGAATGTTTGCCTTCTATTTAGATCCCAAGCTGGGAAACTTAATGCTCTGATCTTATAATTGACGTTCTGTCCTTTTGTGAGACTAATTATGTTGAAACCATTACGCTCCATCACAAAGAGCGCTTCCGTCGGTATTCTGGAGCAGTAAAATGGAATGGGATTTTACCCCATGCATTAAAAGCCTTCTTTATTAGAATGGGGGTTGTTAATGTGTTTAGGGATCTGGCAGTGATACTGGTATTGCTAAATAGTAATTATATCAAATGCAATGTAATACTCGCATGCTTCTTGATTTGGACACCAGCCGGTCTAAGGTCAAATACAATATTTAGTGAGATTGTAATATGCCTTGCTATCATTCACACAGAGAAAAGGGTGTCAAAATTGTACCTTTAGGGGTACAACAGCTTGTCGCTGGGGCACAACCCTTAAAAGGACACATTTGTACCTGTTTTACTCCTAAAAGGTGCATATTAGTACCTTAGAGTACAAATGCGTACCTTAAGGTCCTACTATGAACCTTTTTGTGGTAAAAAAGGTACAAATGTGTCCAAATGTGCCCCAGCGACAAGCTGTTGTACCCCTAAAGGTACAATTTTGACACCCTTTTTCTCTGTGTAATGAAGCGTAAAGGTGTTTATGAAGGAGCGAGCCAATCCTTTGGTGCTATTTTGTATCCCAAAGTTACTTAAATGAGACTTTGGCGAAGGATTCTCTTATTCTATTATGCCAACAGGTTGCTCTCATACATTTGTGTGTTTATGTATGTTTTTGACTGCAGTGTCTGTTTGCTACTCCCCCGCAAAGAGAAAATAGGTCTTTCATGTACAAAATGTGCTTTTCCTCTCGGATAATGATGATTCACTGCAGTATTCCCTTTATTTTCAGGCCTCGTACGTACATCCTTTCCTTACTCGCCTTATGAAAAAATAGATCGCATTAACTTAACACTTCAGACATAAGTTCTGTAAACTCAGACATGATTATGCTTTTACTTGTGGCTGCAAAATATCATTTAACATCAAGCTGAGCATTAATATTACATAATAGTGACAAACACTGTACATGGTAAGTTCTTGTTGTTTAATATTTGGAGTTGCTCATACTAAACTGTGTAAACATTGACTTTATTGAATGTTTGTTGCAATGTCATCTTTTTATGCATTCAATAATCCGTTCACCTTTTAAAATAGATTTTTTTACAATGTTGACTGTCATTGCTCCCGGCCTTTCCTCCATTCTGTCAGTGTAAATTTGGGAATTTTGTCAATTTGAATACACAAGCTTAAAGGTGCAGTAAGTGATTTCTGAGAAACACATTTGAAAGTCATTGCTCCGCCCCGAAAATGCATGAACATGCAATGCAAGAGTGGATGTCTCTTTATCATATCACTGTAAAACAAAAGAATCCATAAAAAACTGCACTGGCAAAAAATTACCAGGACATTCTCCAAGAATTTTACAGACATTTCCATTAACCCTAAAACACAAATTCAAAATACAGGTAAAACATTTCCATCAAATTAACACAGTACATTCTGCCTTATTTTTACTGATTCTTTTTAGAGTGTAGCTGAAGTCAAGCAAAATAATGCTTCGCAAAAAATAAAGCGAAGATGATGAACGAACAAAAAAATGAACATACAGTGCACAAGAGTTTATACCAGCAAGAGTTGGTTGTTAGCTCAAAACTGTCCTGTTACTTCAGCTAACAGCATTGGTTTCTTTGAAACACAACAAAAACAATGTTACTCACAAAAACAACACAACCTCTGCGTCCATTTTCAGGCCTTCCCGTTTAGGTCTGTCCAGCGCTGGAAAGCTTTTCTAATATTAACGCGGGACCTAAAGCTCTTGCCTGATCATAACCAGTGATATTCCTCTGATTCCTTTTCTCTTTTGTAATGTCTCTCAGTCATCTCTCTTTCTACAATCTTTCTTCAAATCTCCCTCTTACTCACTCTCCTCCCCACTCACGAGTGGACACGCCCCCTACTGCTGATTGGCTCTCTCTCTCCTCCCCCATCATGAGTGGACACGCCCCTACTGCTGATTGGCTCAATCTCTCTCCTCCCCCATTATGAGTGGACACACCCCCTATGGCTGATTGGCTCAATCTCTCTCCTCCCCCATCATGAGTTAACACACCCCCTACTGTTGATTGGCTCAATTTCTCTCCTCCCCCATCATGAGTGGACACGCCCCCTACTGCTGATTGGCTCAATCTCTCTCCTCCCCATCATTAATGAACACGCCCCTTACTGATGATTGTCTCTCTCTCTCTCCTCCCCATCATGAGCGGACACGCCCACTATTGCTGATTGGCTCACTCTCTCTCCTCCCCCATTATGAGTGGACACACCCCCTATGGCTGATTGGCTCAATCTCTCTCTCCTCCCCATCATGAGCGGACACGCCCACTATTGCTGATTGGCTCACTCTCTCTCCTCCCCCATTATGAGTGGACACACCCCCTATGGCTGATTGGCTCAATCTCTCTCCTCCCCCATCATGAGATGACACGCCCCCTACTGTTGAATGGCTCAATTTCTCTCCTCCCCCATCATGAGTGGACACACCCCCTATGGCTGATTGGCTCAATCTCTCTCCTCCCCTATCATGAGTGGACACGCCCCTTACTGATGATTGTCTCTCTCTCTCCCCTCCCCATCATGAGCGGACACGCCCACTATTGCTAATTGGCTCACTCTCTCTCCTCCCCCATCATGAGTGGACACACCCCCTACTGCTGATTGCTCTCTCTCCTCCCCCATCATGAGTGGACACACCCCTTACTGATGATTGTCTCTCTCTCTCTCTCTCCTCCCCCATCATGAGTGGACACACCCCCTACTGCTGATTGCTCTCTCTCCTCCCCCATCATGAGTGGACACACCCCCTACTGCTGATTGGCTCAATCTCTCTCCTCCCCGATCATGAGTTGACACACCCCCTACTGCTGATTGGCTCAATCTCTCTCCTCCCCCATCATGAGCGGACACGCCCCCTATGGCTGATTGGCTCACTCTCTCTCCTCCCCCATCATGAGTGGACACACCCCCTACTGCTGACTGGCTCTCTCTCTCCTCCCCCATCATGAGTGGACACGCCCCCTACTGCTGATTGCTCACTCTCTCTCCTCTCCATCATGAGCGGACACACCCCCTACTGCTGACTGGCTCTCTCTCTCCTCCCCCATCATGAGTGGACACGCCCCCTACTGCTGATTGCTCACTCTCTCTCCTCTCCATCATGAGCGGACACACCCCCTACTGCTGACTGGCTCTCTCTCTCCTCCCCCATCATGAGTGGACACGCCCCCTACTGCTGATTGCTCACTCTCTCTCCTCTCCATCATGAGCGGACACGCCCCCTACTGCTAATTGGCTCACTCTCTCTCCTCCCCCATCATGAGTGGACACGCCCCCTACTGCTGATTGCTCACTCTCTTCTCCCACATCATGAGTGGACACGCCCCCTACTGCTGATTGCTCACTCTCTCTCCTCTCCATCATGAGTGGACACGCCCCCTACTGCTGATTGCTCACTCTCTTCTCCCACATCATGAGTGGACACGCCCCCTACTGCTGATTGCTCACTCTCTCTCCTCCCCCATCATGAGTGGACACGCCCCCTACTGCTGATTGCTCACTCTCTTCTCCCACATCATGAGTGGACACGCCCCCTACTGCTGATTGCTCACTCTCTCTCCTCTCCATCATGAGTGGACACGCCCCCTACTGCTGATTGCTCACTCTCTTCTCCCACATCATGAGTGGACACGCCCCCTACTGCTGATTGCTCACTCTCTCTCCTCCCCCATCATGAGTGGACACGCCCCCTATTGCTGATTGCTCACTCTCTTCTCCCACATCATGATCCACTTTCAACAGCACACTTACTGCACCTTTAATCATCCATTAACGGTAAAGTCAGAGGTTGTTTTGGGGATGTGCAGTAGCCCCATTGCTGTTTTAAGTGAGCCAGTAGCGAGTTCAAGATAATGGACATGATTTTTCATTTTGATGTTGAATGTAGCCATAGGCCTCCCACACTGTATAACCTAATAGGCTTCAGTTGCGCAACAAGCACAATTAGAGCCAAGCTGGAGGTATTCAATGTGTCTCCATGGCCATTCAAACTGAAGTGGAGGAGATTAGACAGTTCACAGGGGGACTCGTTTCTGTTCTGTGAGATATCCCTATCAGCTCTGCTCCATCCATGTGCTGGTTAAAGGGAAATGGCAAAGGGGAGGGGCTTCCCCAATTGGCTCAATACCTTCCTGATCATCTCCCCTAATGCCAGCCTGCCTAACAGTGCTTCTTTGATGTCAATACTAGGGAGTGCTGTCAGAGCAGCAGTCATGAATATATTAAGATTTTGCACAGTTATTTTTGCTCTGATGGATTGTGGGGGCTCAGTGGGGTTCCTGTTGGAAGTGTGGTAGTGCAGAACAGCAGTAATATCAGCATTGTTTCTAATTAAGACAGAGAAGATGCGATACGTGGTTATTTCCTTTTTTTGGCTCCACCATTTGGTGCATGGATGTTGGAGACCTTCTCACAAGGGAGCTCTGCAGGGAGCCAGTTTCCAATAGTGTCCACAAGGGTGCTATCATTGCTCTTTAATGAGTTCCCATATACTCCCACAAGATGTACCTCCAGTTTACCCGGACAGATTTTCAGATTAATAATAGAAAAACATAAAATCTGTCTAGAATGTGAGATTTGGCAGTGCAGACTTGCATAAAAAGAGCACACTGCTGTTAAAGGCATAGTTCACCCACAAATGAATTTTGTGTCTGTGAAGTTTCAGCTAAAAATACCCCACATATCATGTATTAAATCATGTTGTATATGCCCATTTTTCAGTGAAAGGAAAAACATGCTTTTTCCGTGCTTGTATCTTTAAATGCAAATGAGCTGCTGTTCCCCACCCCCTATCCAGAAGAGGGCGGAGCCTATACAGCTTGTGCCACAGATACTCTGCAAAAAACTAAAACATGTGTTTGGTTTTGATGATCATCTCTGTCACGTGACATTGCAGTTCTTCATCATCATGATCGTTTATTATCTGCATGTGTTTTAAAGCCACATCAGTCTAAACTTCTGATATATGGTTTTCTGAGCGCACACACACACCTGAAGCACACACACAGAAAACTGTGTGTCAGAAGGAGCGTCCCGTGAGTATTAAACTAAGTTCTCTTTCATGTCTTAATGAGCTTAAACTGTCAAAAACACACAAAGTTCACATAAACACAGTCAGTTATGTCTGTGAACGTAAACAGCCAGTAAAGAAATCGCATGTGTAGCTTAGATCTGTGTATTAAAGTGAAACCCGTGTTTATGCTGTTAATATGAATCAAACAAAAGAAAAACTGAATAACTTTAGTAGCTTTAATAAGAATACATTTCTTACTTGAATGCTCTGGTGAGGAGATAAACATGGCGGACTGTGTACAGCTCACTGAGGGCGGGGTCTATGCTAATAGGGCGGAGTCTGTCAGCAGTCATGGGCGGGGCCTGTGCAGTGTCAGTCACATTGCTAGAATCTGTAAACGGCTTGTTCTGAGACACTGCTTATGATTTATGGGGATTAAAAAAAGAGGAATGTTTTTTATCATTATAGGGTGGTTGTGTACACACACTCTGCCAACACATTTGTGACCCTGGACCACAAAACCGTGGTCGTGAGTCTCACGGGTATATTTGTGGCAATAGCCAACAATACATTGTATGGGTCAAAATTATCGATTTTTCTTCTATGCCAAAAATCATTAGGATATTAAGATCATGTTCCATGAAGATATTTTTTAAATGTCCTACCGTAAATATAGCAAACATTTATTATTAGTAGTAATATGCATTGCTAAGGACTTCATTTGCGATTTTCTCAATATTTATATTTTTTGCACCCTCAGATTCCAGATTTTCAAATTGTTGTATCTCGCCCAAATATTATCCTCCATACATCAATGGAAAGCTTGTTTAGTCAGCTTTCAGATGATGAGATGGTGGTCCAGTGGGTTAAACCACTGAACTGATACACAGAAGGTTGTTGGTTTGATCCCAGCAGTAACCACCACTAGTGTGTCCTTGAGCAAGGCATTTACTCCATGTTGATCCAGGGGGATTGTTCCTGTAATAAGTGCACTAAGTCGCTTTAGATAAAAGCGTCTGCCAAATGCATAAATGTAAATGTACATCTAAAAACATATCTAAAACATATAAATCTTAAAAAATGGACCCTTGGAAATTGAAAAATGTACTGGTTTTTCCAGGGTCACATTTACACCGTGTAAAAGTGAATTTTGCATAATAGGTCCCCTTTAATGGCTGACATCTGCCTACACTGGATGTGAGAGTTGCGTCAAAAGCAAATAGATCCCATTATAATCACTGACTCTGTCTACACTGGTACAGTATACAGATGTGTGTTCAGTTTCTGACAAACTGTACACACTTGAGTCTGCCGACAACAGGACAAATAGCTTTGACGCGTGGAGTTTAGACAGTTTGTTTGTCTCTGTAGAGATTTCAGAAAATCCCAGCGTCAGAAACAAGTTTTTTTAATGCCGTCCCGGGTCGTGTTGGAGGATTATATGTTTGTTCGGAGCATTTGATTGCGGGTTGCTGCACTGTAAAAATATTTAAAAAGTAAGTTACCTGGTTGCCTTAACATTTTGAGTTCATTGAAATTAAAAATTTGAGTTAATACAATGAACATTTAAGAATCGACATCACCCTTTATTCAAATATTATTCAAATATTTTATAAGCATATTGCGTAAGTTGTGTGTTTTATTTGTGCTATTTTCATGATTTATCGCAACATTTTTTATTTATTTATGTGGTTCAGATACAATAATATTTTGAGTTTCTATTTATTAAACCAATTTCCTTCATTGTATTAACTCAAATTTTTAATTTCAATGAACTAAAAATTTTAAGGCAACCAGGTTACTTATTTTTTTAAGTTAAACCAACAATATTTTATCACAGTGTACAAGATCATTTCAACTCTCTATATTACAATTTACATTCAACTGACTTTCAATTTTGAGTTGAATCTTGTATAACTTATGCTTAACTTATTTTGATTTTGAGTTAAATTAACTTAAAAACATATGTTGTCATAACTTTTATTAGCACTGAGAGAAAGTTCTACGTATGATTCTTTTAAAGCTCAGATGAAGAATCGACTCTGGTTAAACCAAACTTGCACTCATTTTTAGTAGCAATTTACATTTCTATTTAAACCTTTTTATTGAGACATAACTGGATGTATGAGCTGATTGTGTGTGTGTGTGTGTGTGTGTGTGTGTGTGTGTGTGTGTGTGTGTGTGTGTGTGTGTGTGTGTGTGTGTGTGTGTGTGTATGTGCGCGCGCACGTGTATGTGTAAAAACCAGGGCCGTGCACAGACATTTTGAGGGGCATTGGCCCAAACCAAAAAAGGGGCACTGGGATGAGGTGGCGTTGGCACTTGGCATTGGGTGCTTGTCCATACAAATGATCCATCTTACTCTTACTAGTCAGTCAAAACAGTTTTGATCTAATTCTGTGTCAATCGAAAATAGTGATATATGACATTGTATTATGTCGAATATCAAATTTTTAGTGTCTATTTGCTAATGAAGGATTTGTGGACACAATTTGTGTTTTTGGCTTTGTGGAGTAAATGTTATAGCTTTTATTTTGAAGAAAAAAGATAAAATTAGACTCTTGGGGTAAGATGACCCAGCCATATTTGAAGGCCCCAAGTGGCATGTTGTTAATGGTGTTATTGTTTTTTTAAATTTAATACTTAATTTAATTTAATACTAATATTAATATTTTATATTAATATATAATATTAATATTTAATATTAATATTTAATACTAGTTAGATGTGCAATAATGTTTGATGGTGCAGTGGCCCTCTGTGACCCCAGCCCCCAGGACAACGGATGGAAATTAGCCTTCGGCTACAATCCGGTGTGTTTACATTCATGTACAATTGTTTCTGTTCATTAACACACTCTGTCCCTATTAAATAAATGAATAAACGTATTGATCCTATAATTTTGTTACAGTGTGTTGTAAACGAGGCACAGTGTAGCGGAGAATTTGCAAAGAAACTTTTGTTGGAAGATAAAGCAGCCGCCCAGAAGTAAATTATTTCCTCATGCTTTGTCTGTTAATGATGTTTTTTTAGAGGATGACGTTTTAAAACACTTACTCTCGTGCAATAGCGAGTGGGCGTTGATACTCTTTACTATGCAATGACGTTAGCCAATCATAACAGTGTTGCAGTATTTTCCTGTTATCACTGTAAGGCTGCTTTAAATCTATACTGTAAAAAGCTTTATAGAAATAAAGGCGATTGACCTGACAGTCTATGTTTACTGACAAGCCTTAAAAGAGCCGCCCTTTAAAAGTGTTAAAGGCAGACAGAAGGTCAGAATTAGGATTGAAAAGAATCTTTTTTTGTGCAAAAAACGTATCACCAAAAGAAAAAAATCCATTTCCTGACTCATGATCTACTTTATATTTTGGTCGGATCTCACAGTCAAAGTTTTCGAGACCGAATTTTATTTTTTGGGTGAACTATCCCTTTTATAGCAAAGGTGTACAATTTCTATGTAATGTTACATTTACATTTATGCATTTAGCAGACGCTTTTATCCGAAGCGACTTACAACTTGGGGGAACATGAAGCGATAGGTCATGAAGAGTCGAGAAGCGCAATAAGAGCCTGAAATCCTGAGACCGTGTACATTGCTCAGTGTAGCACAGACTAGAGTAGGGAGGGAAGAAGAAAGAGGAAGAGGAGAGGAAATAAAAAAAAAAAAAAAAATTATGATGAGGTTAAGTGCTCACGGAAGAGCTGAGTTTTAAGTTGACTTTTGAATGATGTCAATGATTCTGCGTTTCGGATGGTGTTGGGAAGAGCGTTCCACCAGCTGGGAACGTTGAATGAGAATGTTCTGGAAAGGGATTTTTTCCCCCTCTGTGATGGTACCACAAGCCGTCGTTCCTTTGCTGAGCGAAGGCTTCTGGTGGGGGTGTGGATTTGTAGAAGGGAGTCAAAGTAAGCAGGAGCTGAGCGTGTGGTGGCTCTGTATGCAAGCGTCAGCGCCTTAAACTTGATGCGAGCAGCGAGTGGTAGCCAGTGCAGGGAGATGAAGAGAGGTGTGACGTGGGTCCTTTTGGGCTCGTTGAAGACAAGACGTGCTGCTGCATTCTGGATCATTCGAAGTGTTTGGATCGCACAAGAGGGGAGTCCAACCAGAAGCGCATTGCAGTAGTCAAGTCTAGAGATAACCAGGGCCTGGACAAGAAGCTGTGTTGCGTGCTCTGTTAGGAACGGTCTAATCTTCCTGATGTTATGGAGCGCAAACCGGCATGAGCGAGCTGTCTTAGAAATGTGTTCTCTGAAGGACAGCTGGTCATCAAATGTTACTCCAAGATTTCTGACTGACTTTGATGGGGAAATCAAGGATGTACCTAACTGGATGGTGAAGTCATGTTGTATGGTGGGACTGGCGGGGAAGATGAGAAACTCAGTCTTTGCCAGGTTAAGCTGCAGGTGATGATTTCTCATCCATGCAGAGATGTCAGCCAGACAGATGTTTCTCTTGTCAAACAACCAATAGTTTTAAATTCATACGCAGAGAGCCCCAACAGAAGATGGAGAGTGGAAAACCCAGATTCTCCTGCAAAAAGAAAAAAAAAAGTCCATTTAATCTTTCCCCTTTTCTAACCACAAAAAGAGTCTTTGGAGTCAAGAGAGTTTAAATGCCACATAACAGGCCTTCATCTTGCTGAGTCTGATGGACATATTCCTGCATCTGACCAGCGGTCAGGACACACAGGTCAAAAAGCAGTGGCTAATACAATTTCATATGTGAATGAATTCGTCTTCACTCTAGCATGTGCAGCACAAAAGAGAGGAAGGAGAGAAAACGAGGGCTTTGAGATGTGAAGACGTCTGAAGAATGCATTCATATTGAGACTGAATGATTTATAGTGGATGTTCAGCTGATATCGTCATGAGGAGTTTTCAATAAATTAGCGGCTTCCCCTCCAGTTCTGCTCTCGTGCTCATATCACGGCCCTGGACCGCAGAGAGATCCACCAACGTTGGCAAGTTAAATCCCTCCTCTTAGGCTTTTCAAAGAGCTCACTTTGCATCTTTCTCTACCTGCGTTGACTTTGGTTTTCATGTGCCCTACGAACACTAATGTCCGTCCGAGTACAAAAAGGCCCATCGGATTTTGTGGGATCACACTCGGTTGCACTCGTTATGTCATCCCATTAATATGATCTGCTTTCTCTTCCATCTCTATTGCTTATGCTGCTCACTTTGACCCTCTAGGACAAAAACACATCTGTTCAAAGCCTCACCATCATGCACATTTCCCCCCACAACAATACATTAGCCATTCTGTGTAAATCCCTGCGCGGAACTGCTTTTTACTGTCACAAAGGTTCAAAGGCTCCGTGTGAATAGCTGGCGGGAGAGAAGATAGATGACCAAAGAGAGGGTGGAGTGAGGGGTTCTGGGTAAAGCAGTGGGCGTTAGATGTGAAGAGAGATCTCGGCTCGCAGTCTTAAGGGAAGTGAGCTAGAGAGAGTACTTTAAGGATGACACTCAGTTTCGAGCGGACACTTGTTTGTCTTAATGGCACGGGACCCTTTTTCGTGACGTCCGAGCGCTCGGCCATGGCCAACGTGGCGTCTCTTTTGGCCCGTAGGTTCTACCATGTTGGAGGCAGCGTGGCGGTGCCACAGAAGTGTCGTTTGGCATATATAGGTGAGATGTTTCTTATAAGAGTAAGTGTGTGTGCAGGGATACACAGTGTATCGTATCAGTTATCAGCTGATATTAGTCATTTTTTAAATTTGTAGTTACAATATAAATCAGAAGTTATCAGATATTTAATTGGTCCATCCACCCTTCAATCCATCCATATATTTATCCATCTGTCTATCAAAACATTTCATATGTTTTTTAATATATTTGATAAGTATTTCTATCTATCCATCCACCCATTTATCTTTCAAAAAATTTAATATTTTATTCAATATTAATTATATATTTGATAAGAATTTCTATCTATTCATCCATCAAAACATTTAATATTTTATTTAATATTTGATAAGTATTTGTATCTACCCATCTATCTATCTATCCACCCATGTATCTTTAAAAATATTTAATATTTTATTTAATATTTATTATATATTTGATAAGTATTTGTATCTACCATCTATCCATCCACCCATTTATCTTTGAAAATATTTAATATTTTATTTAATATGTATTATATATTCGAAGTATTTCCATCCATCCATCCATCCATCACATTTAATATTTTATTTAATATTTTTTATATATTTGATAAGTATTTCTATCTATCCATCCATCCATCAAAACATTTATTATTTTATTTAATATTTATTATATATTTGATAAGTATCCCTATCCATCCATTATCAAAATATTTAATATTTTATTTAATATCTATTAAATATTTTATAAGTATTTCTATCTATCCATCCATCCATCCACCCATTTATCTTTCAAAACATTAAATATTTTATTTAATATTTATTATATATTTGATAAGTATTTGTATCTACCATCTATCCATCCACCCATTTATCTTTGAAAATATTTAATATTTTATTTAATATGTATTATATATTCGAAGTATTTCCATCCATCCATCCATCACATTTAATATTTTATTTAATATTTTTTATATATTTGATAAGTATTTCTATCTATCCATCCATCCATCAAAACATTTATTATTTTATTTAATATTTATTATATATTTGATAAGTATCCCTATCCATCCATTATCAAAATATTTAATATTTTATTCAATATCTATTAAATATTTTATAAGTATTTCTATCAATCCATCCATTCATTATCAAAACATTAAATATTTTATTAAATATTTATTATATATTTGATAAGTATTTCCTTCCATCCATCCATCCATCCATCCAGAAAAGATCATAACATATAATCATCAGCTTGTCTGTATCTGTGTGTATTTGTGTTTATGTGTGTATTCCTCAGCCACAGATGCATGACACAGATCTCAAAGTCAATTTGTCTTATTGCTCTTAATTGTTTAATGTCTTTCCAGCTGTCAGTTTGGCTGAAATCACTAACCTCCCACTCCCTGCTCTGAGCGCGCATGTTCATTAGACTGACATTTGTGAGCTTCTGTTTTTACCGCTCCGTTGCATCAGATATGAGAGTCGATTGTAAAAGAGCAAGAAAAAACCCGATGCTCTGCCTATTATCACCTTTCAGAAATAGTGGAAGACTCTGGGATTCAGAGCCCAGGAGAGGGTGTGAGAATGGCGGCGTGTGCCTGCGATTACCTGACTGAATGTGTTCGGTGTGAAACTGACAGTGCTTTATGGAACAGATGGCTCAAAATGCGGCGTTCTCCAACAAATGTAAACACACACCAGCTTTTGGGCTATTTTAAGTCTCTGTGCTATTAAAGGTGATTTGGAAGCACCAAAGTATTCCCATGACATCCTATTGTGCCCGATCCTGTCTGTCCCAGTGAAGCTTGGTTTAATTAATCAAGAGCAAAATGAGTTGGATTTGGATGCGTGAAAAGTGCTGGTGGATATGAGAGCAAATGTATTATCAGATATTTGACACTGAACAATGAGAGCGCAGAGCATGCATATTGTATATTGTTGGGTATTTATAGCGCAGACTGTGCACATACACGGTTTAATCTGCTTTATTGGTGTGTGTGACATGTTCCCCATCCAGATCCTCTGCCTCACAGCGCTGTGAACATTATGACAGGCTTGCTAAACCGTCACACACACTTGGCTGTGGCTCAGAGTCTTTTATTCCTCTCCTGGTGGAAAGAGCGTGGGGCGGTTGTGGTTATTGCTTCGGCTGTAATCTAACCTGATCTCTCATGGCGATCGTGGTGGTCATCAAGATAACAGTGCTTATGATTAGGGCTTCACAGTTATGGGTTTTCCAGTAGCCGATACTGATGTATCTGGACATCTGGTTGGCTGCTGGTAATGCTGATGTATGAGATGTTGAGATGTGTGTTTGTCCTGCCCTGGTTCACTATGGTAAGCCTATTATAAGGGTTTATATTTTAGGATGGTTTTCGTAGAATATTGTACATACATCGCTCGCCGTGTGTTGCGTCATATCCCTAAGTAAAGGAAAGTAGATCCGGCTACTTTGACGCGTGTCTGGTGTGGGAGGTCAGAGGTTCGTTGTCAAGTTACTTCCAAACTGTAATACATTATAGATTACTTGTTACTGTTATTTAAAGGTCCCGTTCTTCGTGTTTTTTTGAAGCTTTGATTGTGTTTACAGTGTGCAATATAACATGTGTTCATGTTTCGCGTGTAAAAAAACAGTATTTTTCACACAATTTACTCATCTGTACACCGCTGTTCTCACTGTCCTAAAAACGGCTGATGACTTCCTTTATTCTATGAAGTCCCTCCTTCAGAAATACGTAACGAGTTCTGATTGTGCCAGCGGTTCCCGTGTTGTGATTCGACAGCAGCTTAGCGCACGTGGAAAGGTCACGCCTCTTAACGGGAGATGTGTGCGCTTAATGATCTCTACAGCGTCCCGTGGGAAAGCCAAACAAAGGTGATTTGACTCCGGGATGAAAATAACAGCGTCTCGACGACATGGCGACAAACACACTCAAACGCAACACTTCCTTTTCTCCACGCGACACTTCCTCTTCTCCACGTGGGACAGCAACAAGACCACGCCCCCTTTTTCGTGTATTCTTGTGGGCGGAGGTTAGTCTGTTCTACTGACGTCATTTATGAAGGAAGTACCAGGATGTAGTCCAAGCCGGCCGTTCGCTGTAGGCTTTGAAAGGGAACTTCTGTTAAATAAAATATCTCGCTTGGCATTGAACTTTGAGCTTTATAATTTTACAGGTATTATTTATGCTCTAACAGCAACATTACACACTAACTAAAGTTTGAACAATGGGATCACGAAGAACGGGACCTTTAAAAGTAATTCTTTACCTTACAATATTACTGTCTCAGAATTGTGATGCGTTACATTACTCCTGTATTACTTTTGAGTTACTTTCACCAAAATAACTACAGAAGTAGAACTTAAGATTACAAAATGACAAAATGTAGGAAAAAACTGAGCATTGCACATGTGATGCAATAATGACTGTGGGCGATCCAGGATACTAACAATATAGCATATCATTAGCAAAGAGAAGGCTCAAGACAATGCAGGAAAGGATGAATCACAAACGATCCAAGTCTGTTAAAAGTATGGTAGAGCTAAAGTGATTATCTGGCAATAGCTTGGGTCTATCTTCATATTAGACACAACAGAACTGTATGTACACTCTAATGCCATGACAAGATGCACATTTGTTCTTTTCTTATTGTTGTCATTATTTTATTCTCTTTGAATTCAAGCGGTTCACAACACAAAACCGTCATGCACAAAGTGTAAGAGATGTTTTTTTTAAATTGCTAGTGCTATTTTGCGACGTTGATAGTTCTTTCGGTTTTAGACAAAGGTTGTATTTGTCTGCATTTGCGTTTGACTATTACGTTCTTCTTGTCCTTGTCTCTGACAAACTCGAAGTAATGCGCATACATCTTCTGCCATCTTCATCCATTAAGCCTTGCTTATACTTTCGCTTGGCTCCGCAGCGCAAGCCACTGCTGACTGCAGTCGCGCCTCACCTCGAAATTAAAGGGGTGGTAAAGCACACTCTTTCGAAGGCTTGATTGTGTTTGTGGGGGGCACTGTAACATGTGTTCATGCTTCGTTTTTAAAAAATTGCATTATTTTTCATATATTTTACCTTTATTCTACACTGCTCTGTCCCTCCTTGTAAAAACGGTCTGATGGTTTCCAGGTTGTATGAAGCCGGTCCCTCAAAAATACGCAATGGGCTCAGATTGGTTAGCTGGCCCAGTGTGTTGTGATTGGCTAACCGCCCGCCTAGAGCACGTTTATCAGAACGTCACGCCCCTTCCCTTCACCGGTAGCCTCAGGCTAGTAGCCTGTGCTTCGGGTACAATAGCATCAATAAAACCATACCAATTTGAGCCCGAATCAGACCCAGACAATTTTAGTGAAGATGATCGAGCAGAACCTGTTCAGTCCTCAAGAGTAAAGACTGCGGATCTTTAGTGATCGATTTGCCAAATATCTGTTGCAAGAACGAACACTAACCATTGGCTTTACTATAGTATCCAAATCAAACACAGAACCATGTTTAGCATGCCTGTAGATAAACAATACATAAAAGCTCTAATCAAAGAATAATTTACACTAATGCCAAGTTCACTGTTGAGATTTTAAACAGTTTGTAACGTTAGGGGTTTGTCAGATAACGTTAAGTATGAATGAGCATTTAACAAACTGGTTTGCAGAGCCAAATGAGCGTTGTCATCTGTGTACTTCCTTGCTACAACATAGACTACAATTAACAACACAAACTATTACAGGAAAACACATAGACGAAAAATAAATCCTACTAAAAGTTTGTGGCCCGTAAACAGCTTCTTTTTAATCCATCTTTCAGGACAAGCCGTTGTAAGAATCCCGCTTTCATAGCGCTCGTGAAGATTGTGGAAGCTTTGCTCCGTGAGATGAGCCGCGGTCATCCGCGCACGCCCGTCTCATGCGGCGTTCACACCGGACGTGAATAAATCGCGCTATTCGCGTGAAGGTGGACGCTTGAACATTTTGAGTTTACTCGCTTCATTCGCGCGTGACATTCACTGCACAACAGACGCGAATTCTTGTCATAGGAGGGACTTCTGCCAGCGGCTCGTCTCGGTGAGAAATGACTGACATGGGCTGTGTTTACGTCTTTTTTTGTTAAAATGTACTGTTAATGTGTGACAAAACGGAGTTTTAAGACTTTTTCAGTCGATAATGTAGTTGTTTAAAGCTCAAATCTGTGGTTTATTTATATAAAGAGTGCCTAATAGTACATTTTATCTGGCGTTTTCGGAGTTGTGAGCTCCAGCGGATCAGCGGCGCTTACACTGGCTGGTTTATCTCGTGCATCTGAACCGCAGCTCCTGTATAGCAAATACAGACAAATATAGTCCATTATGTCACATTTTCTGGTCTTCTCCTCTGACCCCTGTCTGTCTCGTGCTTTGATTTCGTCGGCATTGGCAACAACACTCTCCAGCCTACTAACTAGCCTACCACAACAACTATTCCTCGCTGCGATTCAAAATGCCCCCCCCCCCTTATTTCATATTCTCGGAGGAGGGGTTTATGTAAATATTGGGGCTGGTGATGTCAGCACACCCTGGAGGAATGTCTGTAGTCCCTACCGGCCGTTTGCTGTAGTCCTTAGAAATTGATTTCTTTAAAAGCAAATATCTCCCTTTGCTTTAAACTTTGAACGTTGTAACTTTGAAGATGTTGTTTATGCTCAAACAGCAACATTACACACTAGCTAAAGTTAGAAAAGTGAAATCGTGGTTTACCACCCCTTTAAGAAAATGTTCTAAAAGTGGAAATAAAGTGCCTAACAAGATGTTTAATAATAATAAAAGCATTTATTGGGTAGATGTAGGGAGGGCTTCATTTAATAATGTTGTTATTATTGCATTGTTAATGTACAACAATACTGAGGTGCAAATAGTATGTATCTGTCAAAATAAAGTATAAATTGCATGTAATTACTGTTTGCACATATTGCACAAATTCTGGGTTAAAAACAACCCAAGTTGGGTTGAAAAGGGACAAACCCAGCAATTGGGTTGTTTTAACCCAGCAGTTGGATTAAATGTTTGCTTAAAACAACCCAATTGCTGGGTTTGTCCATTTTCAACCCAACATGGGTTGTTTTTAACCCAGTATTTTTTAGAGTGTACTTTTACATGGTGTAAATATAATATATCACTATTTGCACTTAGTGTAAATTGCATCTATTGCTAAGAAAATGTTATTTTCACACTCTGAAAACTTTTTAACTCAGCTGTTGGGTTAAATGTGTGGTAAAACACGATTTCACTTTTCTAACTTTAGCTAGTGTGTAATGTTGCTGTTTGAGCATAAACAACATCTGCAAAGTTACAACGTTCAAAGTTTAAAGCAAAGGGAGATATTTGCTTTTAAAGAAATCGATTTCTAAGGACTACAGCAAACGGCCGCTAGGGACTACAGACATTCCTCCAGGGTCTCTGACATCACCAGCCCCAATATTTACATAAACCCCTCCTCCGAGAATAAAGGGGGCAAGGCCATTTTTTATTGCTGTGGAGAAGAGTTGTTGTGGTATTCTTAGATTTCATGTGACATCCCACAGTGGCGCGGGCGCCATTTGTAGGACTGAATTGCAACATGCCGTCTATCTGCTGTGCTGTGGGCTGTAAACAGCAAATCTGGTTGCAAACGCTGTTATTTTCATCCGGATTGCACGTCCACTTTGTTCAGCCTTCCTAGGGACGGAGGAGTTAGGGATCAATGGTTATCCCGTTCTATGTGCTGCACATTTTATGGAGGAAAGCTTCCACAATCTTCGCGAGTTCAATGAAGGATTCGCACAACGGCCTGTTCTGAAAGATGGAGCAGTTCCAACTTTAAAAACAGAAGCTGTTTACGGGCCACAACCTGTAAGTATGATTTATTTTTCGTCGATGTGTTTTCCTGTAATAGTTCGTATTGTTAATTGTACGTTGTAGCAAGGAAGTAAACAAATGACAACGCTGTTTGGCTCTGCAAACCAGTTTATTAAATGCTCATTCATACTTAACGTTATCCGACAAACACCTAACGTTACAAACTTAACTTACATACAACGTATCTAAAAAGTATGAGACAACAACAACAACAACAAAAAACAAACCATTCTGAAATGTCGTTTAACAGCCGTTCTTGAACAGGTTCTGCTCGATCATCTTCACTAAAATGTTCTGGGTCCGATTCGGGCTCAAATTGGTATGGTTTTATTGACGCCATTGTTTCTGATTCTACCAAAGCACAGTCTACCGGTAAAGGTAAGGGGCGAGCAAACGTACACTAGGCGGTTAGCCAATCACAACACACTGGGCCAGCTAACCAATCTGAGCCCATTGTGTATTTTTGAGGGACCGGCTTCATACAACCTGGAAACCATCAGACCGTTTTTACAAGGAGGGACAGAGCAGTGTAGAATAAAGGTAAAATATATGAAAAATAATGCAATTTTTAAAAAACGAAGCATGAACACATGTTACAGTGCACCCCACAAACACAATCAAGCCTTCGAAAGAATGTGTTTTACCACCCCTTTAAAACAACCCAATTGCTGGGTTAGTCCATTTTCAACCCAACTTGGGTTATTTTTAACACAGCATTTTTTAAAATGTACTGAGTGCAAATATCCCCTGCCTAAACAAATTCTGAAAGTGCTAGACAAAAAACCAAGGGACTATCATCATTGTACCATTTTGAAAAAGTAAATTTAAAAAAATTCTAATCATTTTGTAATTGATGTATGTCTGATCCATAATCTTGCTCACCCTCCTCTTATGCCTAGCTCACACTACAGGAGTTTTAGGCCGATTTATGGCCGATTTTCCCCTCCCGAGATTCGGAGAAAAAATCTTGTCGATTCAGTGGTTTGAAGCGTTATGAATCAGTGAGTCGATTCAGCGGTTTGAAGCGTTATGAATCAGTGAGTCGATTCAGCGGTTTGAAGCGTTATGAATCAGTGAGTCGATTCAGCGGTTTGAAGCGTTATGAATCAGTGAGTTGATTCAGCAGTTTGAAGCGTTATGAATCAGTTAGTCGATTCAGCGGTTTGAAGCGTTATGAATCAGTGAGTCGATTCAGCGGTTTGAAGCGTTATGAATCAGTGAGTTGATTCAGCAGTTTGAAGCGTTGTGAATCAGTGAGTCGATTCAGCGTTTTGAAGCGTTATGAATCAGCGAGTCGATTCAGCGGTTTGAAGCGTTATGAATCAGCGAGTCGATTCAGCGGTTTGAAGCGTTATGAATCAGTGAGTCGATTCAGCGGTTTGAAGCGTTATGAATCAGCGAGTCGATTCAGCGGTTTGAAGCGTTATGAATCAGCGAGTCGATTCAGCGGTTTGAAGCGTTATGAATCAGCGAGTCGATTCAGCGGTTTGAAGCGTTATGAATCAGTGAGTTGATTCAGCAGTTTGAAGCGTTATGAATCAGTGAGTCGATTCAGCCGTTTGAAACGTTATGAATCAGTGAGTCGATTCAGCCGTTTGAAGCGTTATGAATCAGTGAGTCGATTCAGCGGTTGGATCACCAAAGTCACGTATTTCAGCAGTTTGACACGCGATCCGAATCATGAATCGACTCGCTGATTAATAACGCTTCGAAGCTTCATGATGCTGTGTTTTGAAATCGGTCATCACTATATGTCGTTATTTAGGTTTTAGCACAAAAACTATTCTCGTCGCTTCATAAAGTTATTATAGAACCACTGTAGTGAGATGGACTTTTGTGAGTCTTGTGAGTGTAAAGTGCAATGTGCCAATGGAGGCCTTTCTGAGCCATCAGATTTCAACAAAAATATCTTCATTTGTGTCTGAAGACGAACGGAGGTCTGACGGGTGTCCAACGACATGAGGGGACGTCATTAATGACAGAATTTTCATTTTTGGATGAACTAACCCTTTAAGAGATTGCACTTTGTGCATTGGAAGCACTCAAATGTCTGTTTTGTAAAGCTAGCTCTGTAAAACAGGAAGTTATTTATTCATTTTTTCAGAAGTTGTAGCATATTCCTTTTGTAAAGCTACAGAACTTGTTTGACTCAATGTTTTGTAAATTTGAGCCGTGTGTTTATTAAGGTCTTCAATAAAACAAGATGAGAACTTAAATATTCCCAGCACTTTCTGTGATGTAGTGCTTTTTTTCTCTTTTTCATCAAACCGTAGTTTTTACAAGTTCCCGCAATTTCATCGCATAAAATTGCATAAATATCCCGCATTTTCCATCGCATTTTTTAAGAAAACGTGCCGCAAGGATTTTTGCCCGCAACAACTGAAAGGACTGCCATTTACACTTCGTTATGTTTGCTGTACAGGCATATGCAGCGCAGGACGGAGCATTTTGTTGAAGCTGTGCGCAGGTGTCCGGCTGCATTATGCATGTCTCGCCCTGTTTTGTGTTCCCGCTCTGATGGTTCTGAACGCGCGGTGCTTTGTGAGTCTCTACGACCCACTTATTCAGTGTTTGATATCTCCCTGTACTTCTCACCAGGCCGCTTTGATCTGCTCTCTCTTGTCAGAGCACATTTAGCTCTCCTATGTCTCCGAAACCTATAAAGACACTCTCCCCCTGATTTATTTACACTTTCTATCTCTTCTCCCTCCTGTCACCTTTAACTTTCCTGGGTCAAAAGCAGATAAAAGCAGTAATACTACTGTATTGCTCTGCTTTTTCGCTCAGCTGGCCTGTGCATTCAGCTTCTGTATTCCTCTCTGGCTGCTTTGTGATGCTCTGCTAAGCTGCATTCCCACCTCAATCCATCTGGCCCATTGACAACTATATGAATATAAGTGCGTTCTCAGCCAACAGCTTTGATTAAACAAGGTGGACTGCATTAAGAAATGTGGTGTGAATAATTCCGAAATGTCCGAAATCGCCGCCTATACCAAGGGCGATTCTAGGATTTTCATTTTGAGGGTATGAAATAAAAAATAAAAAAACCTTTCGTTTAGGGTCCAGTTCTCACTTTTAACCAGTAGCTTATTAGTATGCATGCATATTAGGATATTGGCTGATTATTATTATTGCTTATAAAGCAAATATGAATGCCTTATTCTGCATGACCATAAAGTCCCTTTAAGACAAGTCATTTCACTCTGCGACCATCTTTGAAACGCCTCTCAAGCATGTAAGTGTATGTATTATATATAAAATTCATGCCAAAGTGGCTTGTAGGAGTGACTGTGTTACACGCCATGCTGAAATACACACGCATTTGGTGTGCCCTGGATATGGATCACTTTTAAAAGATGTAAGCCAGTCATCAAAAAATCAGATCGGGCAGTGGAAAAGCGGCTGAAACTATGAACTAAACAAGATAATTGTGATGTGACATATATGAATTTATGCAGTATAATATAATTTGTACTATTTCCACTATTTTCAAATATAGTCTGCCCCAGAGTGCAGTTGAATTGTCTCTTTAACTCATGATTATCATGTCATGAAGTGGCAGGGGAGGCTGGCGTCCTGAAGCGTCTTATCAATCCTTCTCTCAAGTGTTCGCACCTCTCTCGGCAGCCTAATGAACACGTTTCCCTCCCTCGAGATCTGTGCCGAGTCCCCACTGTGCAGACCGCAGTAATCGGCCGTGAAGGTTTGCTCAACACGAGACTAATTTGTTTCAAATGAGCTGGAGAGACTCGTGATAATAACAATAATAGGAGTCCAAAGAGGAGGACGAGACGTGGCACCATATTAACTCTTCATTAGTCCTGACCACTTATTAAAATGTATTTCTTAATTTAGAGATCTAATTGATGGCCCTCAGTTGTAACGTCAAGAGCGGCAGCATGTGCGTGTCTGTGACCTTTGACCCTCCTTCACACCCTCCACTTTTGGCATACTTGAGTCAAGTGTCCTCACGGATGTCCTTGTTGTTTCCATGTTCACAATTGTTTGGGTTTGTGGAATCCACAACAAGAGCACACCATCTTGAAGTGGAAGTTCCTTCAAAACACGTCTATATGAAAGCATGTAAGGAGCACACAGCGCTTGAGTTGGTTTTGTGTGAGAGGAAAATGTGTGAGGGTTATTTCAACTATTTATCCAAAGTGCTTGCATGAGGGAACAGCATCCTAGAGATCTTCTGATCCACAGTGTCAACATTTTTACAAAAACACCCAGGAGTTGGAAGCTTGAACGAAAAAGAAAGAAATATACATACTTTGTTTATAGGTTGCATAAACATTTGCTACAGGGCGCAAGAAGCTTATCCTTTCAGAGGAAATCTCAAGATAGTGAGCTGCCTAAAGAGGGGGCTGCCTTCTCACGCATGTTGGCATCTGTTGCCGTTGTTTTGTTTTCACTGACTGAACGTCAGGTCGTGGAATGTCTGAGAAGTGTTGTAGCCTAATCTGGTGATTGTCTGCATTGGTGAATTAGCCTTAAAGCTACACTGTGTAACTTTTTTCATTTATTCTTAGCTAAAAACACTTAGTTCTTTCAAAAATATATGTGCTCATTAATGTATATTTACTTCTTTCAAGTAATAAAGTATTCTCGTAAGTTTATAATATGCCATTGAAAATACATACGGGTAAGGGGTTCGAATGGGGGTCGCCATGTTTCCCCTCCATCTTGAAAGTACATTAGCCAAAGAGGGACATACCCGTAAATTCAAGCTTCGCCTTTCGCGTTTTAACACTCGTGGCACCGTGTCGATTGTGAAGAGGGGGATTGCTTGAGACTGCTATATGAAAACCTGAAAGCCTTTTTGAAAGTCTGTTGCTGATGGAGGATCACTCTTATTCTCGAGGATATGTAACAGAGTCGCCAAGGAAGCGAAAAAGAGAATTAAGACGGCAACACAACAGGCAAATCAACACTAATGGACGAGGTCGAACTGGAAGCCATGTTAATCTTGGACTAAATCGGCCACCGTAGGAGTTAAAACGAAATCGGAATTGGGAGGAACAGAAACTAATATTTACTGGATGGTCATATACCTTTTCACCGCTAGATGGGGGAAAATATCACACAGTGTAGCTTTAAGACAATGCCTGACTGGAATGAAATCTTAAGAGCGTCTGTATCCCACACTGTAAAGTCCAACAGTGATTCTAACAAACACTTTTTAGTTAACTTTACTTAGGGTCTTAACTTAATTGTAAAAATCTAGTAATCTGTAATAGTCAAGTCAAGTCAACTTTATTTACATAGTGCTTTTAACAATGCAGATTGTTCCAAAGCAGCTTCACAGTGTTATACAGGAAAATAATGCAACAGAAATGTAATCGGCCGTACAGCCACTCCGGAGAAAACGGTGATGTCATCAGCTCATTTCAACTATCATACAGTGACAATGTATGCTTTAGATCAGTAATTTAGTTTATATGGTTAATTTAGTTTACTTAATTAGATTTATTTTGATATTTAGTTGAAAATTTTGTGTCCCCAACTGAACACGCCAAGCCAGAGGCAACAGTGGCAAGGAAACTAAAACCCCATCAGGTGACCTAATGGAGAAAAATAAACCTTGGGAGAAACCAGGCTCAGTTGGGGTGCCAATTAACAAACAGCATGATTATTATTCCGGCAACTTTACAGGTCAGGGGTCATATTAGATTGGATGATCGATTGATTGATTCATATTAGATTCATTGGTCATAATAGATCGGAATATTCAAAAGATCGGAGGCAACACGCCGGAGACAGGTTTATTGAGGATGACGTATAGATTAAACAATTATTAAATAGGAATATTCGAACGATCGGAGCCATCACGCCGGAGACGGGTTTATTGAGGATGCCGTGTTGATGAGGCAGTTTTAGGGGGAGTCTAATTGACACGGTCTCTGCAGACACTTCAGGGTCATGCGTTGGTCTTCTCTGGGCGCAGGTCCAGCATCTGATCTGGATACGGCCCGGATCCGGCTGACTGCAGTAAACCTCGGGATAAAACAGAGAGACTATCATTAGCGTAGATGCCATTCTTCTGATGATGTAACGAGTACATCAGGTGTTATGGGAAGTGTTCCCGGTTCCGGCTGACCTAGTTAATGCAGCCTAGCAATCATTTCATTGAAAAAGTGTTTTATGTGTATGGCACAGTAAAGAGATGTGTTTTTAGTCTAGATTTAAACTGACAGAGTGTGTCTGCTTCCCGAACAATGTTAGGAAGACTGTTCCAGAGTTTAGGAGCTAAATAGGAAAAGGATCGACCGCCTGCAGTTGATTTGGATATTCTCTGTATTATCAACTGGCCAGAGTTTTGAGACCGCAGTCGGCGTGAAGGAGTATAATATGTTAAGAGCTCGCTCAAGTATTGGGGAGCTAAACCATAAAGTGCTTTGTAAGTAATAAGCAAGATTTTAAAATGTATGCGATGTTTAATAGGCAGCCAGTGCAGTGTTGACAGAACTGGACTAATATGGTCATACTTCCTGGTTCTAGTAAGAACTCGAGCTGCTGCGTTTTGGACCAGCTGGAGTTTATTTATTAAGCGAGCAGGGCAACCACCCAGTAGAGCATTACAATAATCTAGCCTTGAGGTCATGAACGCATGAACTAACTGTTCAGCATTTTGCATTGAGGGCATGTGCCGTAATTTAGATATATTTTTAAGATGGTAGAAGGCAGTTTTACAGATGCTAGAAACGCGGCTTTCAAATGAGAGATTGGTATCAAACACACCCAGGTTCCACACTGACCACAAGGACTTATAATATTCACATACTATTCCTTGTTTACTCAGAAAAACCAAGTTAAGATTAATTGATTGGTTTGAGTGCCATTTTTGTCAAGCAAAAAAAAAACAACTTACCATTATGGTGATAAGTGTTCACTTGGAACATATTAAAAATCTCTTTATGATGCAGCGATACAACAAGAAATCACAGTTATTTAATTTCAAAGGAAGAGAAGTAATAAATAGGTTGCTTTTAAAAGTTGATCTTGCATTGGACTGAATAATGAACTATAGTTAATGATTTAGTCCAAAAATTAAGATCATCTTTTAAGATCAACCTATTTAATATTTCCCTTTATGTCATATAATGATCGTTTACAATGTTATTGCCTCCACTTAAGTCACAAACACCTGTGGAACTTTTAATTGGGTTGATATAATCCCTCTATATTTGGACAATATCTTGCAGTTGATCATGCTCGTGTCACACACAGACTTCAACTTTCAGCAAAACACAACAATGGTACAGTATCTATGGTAGCTATACTGTGAATAGTAAACCTAAATTAAAAGATCAAGTACTCTCTACAGTTCTTTTTTAGTAACTAGAACTCTTGTGTAAGTGCACTACACTAACTAAGCATTTGTTAGCACAACATACTCTTCCTATTCCACTTTACTTGTTTTTTTTAAGGCAATCGGTTTGCATCCTTTTTAAGTCTTAACTACACTCTTAAAAATGCTGGGTTAAAAATAACCCAAGTTGGGTTGAAAATGGACTAACCCAGCGATTGGGTTGTTTTAACAATCGCTGGGTTAAAAAACCCAATTGCTGGGTTAGTCCATTGTCAACCCAACTTGGGTTATTTTTAACCCAGTATTTTGTAGAGTGTAATTAGATTTTACAGTGCACAAATGACTCTATGACTTTTATTCTCTTAAGGTGTGTTCACTCTTGGCATGTTTGGTTGGATTAAAGCGAGCCCTGGTGCGATTGCTCTGTTAGTGCGGTTTGAATACCGGTAAGTGTGAACGCTGAACTCTGGTGTGCACCAAACAAGCTGAAAGATGAGTTTCGATCCGCTTCCAATGAACTCTGGTGCAGTTCCAATGAAATATGAACGCAACACGGACCAAAGACATGTGGAAGAACCAAAAACATTAAGATGACACCCTAAAAAGGACCGAATGCTCAAGCACACCTGTTTTTTCTCGCCACAGTCGTGATGTTGCCCTTCACAGTTCGGTACAGGCGTCAGAACCGCGTCTCCTCGCTGCAGATCTTGGTTTGTGTGTGTGTGACACAAGGATTCCTGACGCTGTTTTGGCTCCTTTACACACTTTATAAGCTCTTCACGAGTTCTCATCTGATCAAAATACCATCATATGAAGCTACGCACATGCAACGAGCGCATTTAGCCGCACACAGCAGTGATTTGGATGTTCGGTAAGTTCTGTCTCAAAATATGTGTCATAAAAGCCGATCAATAAGGTTGTGAACATCCATATGCCTTTAGGTTCAGTATCTTTAGGTTTGGTGTTAAAATGCCAATGTGAACGCTATATAAATTGACCGAGACTAGGAGCCCTGCTATCATGCACCCAGTGCAATGCGGCAGGAAGTGTTTTGTGCTAGTTTCATCATTTTCACATCCAGCGCCACGTTGTTTAAATAGCAAATGCACTCGCGCCCATCTGTTCGCCCATGGGTGTCTGGTCTGAAAACCAGGTGTGTTCAGGCGTATTGTTGGTGCGTTGCTATTTTGAGGAACTGAAAATGTCTACGTCCTAAATGCACGTGCGCTGTGTATTTTAGATTGTTAAAATAGGTCCCTAGATGGGTTTTTTTTTTTCAGTTAGGACCACCCTAGTGGAAAATAAATATACTAAAATGTATTTGAAATACATTTATTTTATGCTAAGTATACTACAAATACATTTACATAATAATTATGTACTTAATATAAATACCCTGCAATTGTACTTTTGGTATACTAAACTGATATACTAAAAGTCTGCTAATTTTGTACTTAAATAGTGAAATAGTGCTGAAATCCAACTAGACATATACAGTACTTAAAGTATATTTGATTGTGCTAAAGTTGATTGCAAGTATACTTTAGTACACTTTAACCCTCTGGTGCTCTTCGGGCATTTCTGACCGGAAAATTTTCTGTTTTGAAATGATATGAAACTTGGTGAATTTTCTAGCATTAGGTATGTAAACACACAAAAAAATTGGGGTCATGATTCGAGCATGAAACTGAACCTATGAATGACTTTTTGAATTTTTAAAAATCACAGCTTCATCAGAATGATATGCATTATGTATGTTAACACACAAAAAAATTGAGGGCATGATTCGAGCATTCTAAGTGGTCGTAAAAAAATACTCCCACTTGTGCTCTTCGGTCAAAAATGACCACCATAGGAAATTAATGGGAAATCTGCAAAAACACAAATTCACAGAAAAAAAATCTATATTTCTAACAAAAAAAAAACAATCTAAAACTTTATAATAAAAAAGATTTTCTTAATAAAAAAGAAGTCTTTGAGATTTTTTTAATATATATTCAAATCCATCAAAAAAAAAAAAAAAAAAATCATTAAATGTGTTCAAAAGAGAACTAGGGAATTCTCAAGCCTCTCCATGGAGACCTCTAGTGGTTACACCCATGGTTACATGATTTCTTAAATAATTCCAAAAGAGGGCGCTAATCTGCCTTCAAAAAAATTTATTTTGAAGGCCTAGTCTCTATTTTAACCTGAAATACTGCAATAATATATTTTTTTTTTAAGTATAATTTTCAATGGCAAAAATAGTCCATAATTATTGCATAAATATTAAAAAATACCATCAAATCATCTCAAAATACAAAATTAAAAAGAAAAAATATTATTGAAGAAAAATAAATTGCATTGGTTTTACTGGGGTGGAGGAAGTTTAATTTTAGGTGTCTGGTCACTTATGACCTGGAAGACAACCAATGCAACCCCTAAACGAAGAGCACCAGAGGGTTAAATATCTTGCATTTAAAGACTGACATTATACAGAAATCTCACTAATAGTGAATTTTCGGGAGTTGGTTCGATTTTTCACCTGTGACCAGATGGAGAATTATTTTAGCAATCGGCAACTTTCCTATAATTTTTGATATCTCTGTGTACATACGGTTGTACTTGCTGACTCACGAATGGTTTCGTGAATCCAGATAGACTTGAATTTTCACTGCAGATAAATAGCCATGATGGCAAAGAGCGCTCACTGTTTCTCATTCATCTGTAATATTAAGCATTTCATGTGCTGATTCCATTTATATTGTCTTTTCTCTTGAAAAAAACTTTTTAAAAACTGATTTGGCGTCAACAACATGGAATAACATATCATGCATATATCATGCATAAGCTAGGAAAGCAGAGCGACCTCACCGACAGCCGCTGGCAAAACACAGCTTAAATGGTTTTTGAGTGAACCATCCCTTTAACATCCTGCCTAGGTAGGCATCACTAAGTTTTGGAACAAAGCTGGATTCCCCATTGCCCTAGAGATTATGCTGTAGCTTGTTGCTGCTCACGTCTGTATTGCAACATGTGCTGCAAACTGATGTTAAAACCCAGCTGGAGGCGAAGACATACAGAATGACCTCGAGGGAGAGCGAGAACCTGAGAGAGGTTTATTTAAGAACAAACAGTGTGTTGCAGGGGAAAGGTGGAGCCACTGCTTTCATGAGAAGGAAAATCAATAGTTTTCTTCCACAGTAACGCTCACTGACAGCGACTTTGCGAGCACTGTAACTTTATAAAGAGCAAGAGATTGTGAGAGGGAAAAGTTATATGTGTGTGCGGCAGTATCATTACATCTGTGAATGTATATTCTGCTTTTATTGGATGCTGCTCTGGAACAAGAAAGAAGATATGCATTCTTAAAATGCCACCAAGGCAAACGAGTAGATTAAAAGTACCTAAATTAAAAGAGGAAGAAAAACTGGAAGCCAGACTAAGCCTGGCACTTAATAAGACCAGAGAGTGTGTTGTTCTCTCACAGTATCTTAATATGCTTTGGAGAGTGACCTGAATCTTTCATAAGACGGGCTTGTTTGAAGAGAGTGTGCTCTTAAGAATCTCTATGTCTCTTGTTTTTTTGAGATTAACATGAAAGATATATGACTTTTGGTTGAGAGAGTAGAATAACAGGTTTGTTTTTTGATCATGTGACTGAAGACTGGAGTAATGATGCTGACAATCCAGCTGAAAATATATTCAAATAGAAAGCTTGTAGTTTATATTGTTTTTATTGGATTTTTAATAAAAAACAAAAAAAGTTGTGTAATGTACTGGCCCCAAACTTTTGTATTTAGGTTGATTATATGATGCTTGAATTATATTTTTGACTTAATTTTTATGAAGCACATTTTATTGTTTTTCCTTGTCTGTGGTTCAGTGGTAGCAATGATATCCGTCATTGGTTGGGTCACTCTTTTTAAAGGTCCCGTTCTTTGTGTTTTTTTGAAGCTTTGATTGTGTTTACAGTGTGCAATATAACATGTGTTCATGTTTCGCGTGTAAAAAAACACAGTATTTTTCACACAATTTACTCATCTGTGTACCGCTGTTTTCACTGTCCTAAAAACGGCTGATGAGTTCCTTGTTCTATGAAGTCCCTCCTTCAGAAATACGTAACGAGTTCTGATTGTGCCAGCGGTTCCTGTGTTGTGATTCGACAGCAGCTTAGCGCACGTAACTTGTACAGAAAGGTCACGCCTCTTAACGGGAGATGTATGCGCTTAATGATCTCTACAGCGTCCCTGGGAAAGCCAAACAAAGGTGATTTGACTCCGGGATGAAAATAACAGCGTCTCGACGACATGGCGACAAACACACTCAAACGCAACACTTCCTCTTCTCCACGTGGGAGAGCAACAAGACCACGCCCCCTTTTTTTGCGTATTCTTGTGGGCGGAGCTTAGTCTGTTCTACTGTTCTACCGACGTCATTTATGAGGAAGTACCAGGATGTAGTCCAAGCCAGCCGTTCGCTGTAGGCTTTGAAAGGGAACTTCTGTTAAATAAAATATCTCGCTTGGCATTGAACTTTGAGCTTTATAATTTTACCGGTATTATTTATGCTCTAACAGCAACATTACACACTAACTAAAGTTTGAACAATGGGATCACGAAGAACGGGACCTTTAAGTCTTAGGAAAAGTAATAAAGGTAAACAATTGAAGGTATCACTCAGGTCCATAGCACGGTTGGTGCAGGGCATGTTAGGCCCCAAAATGTATTTCTTAGTGTGTGTTCACACTTGGCATGTTTGGTTGGATTAAAGCGAGCTCTGATGCGATTGCTCTGTTAGTGCGGTTCATATGAATAAGTGTGAACGCTGACATCTGACCCCTGGTGCGCACCAAACAAGCTGAAAGATGGTCTCGATCCACTTCTAAACGAACTCTGGTGCGGTTTGACTGAATTATGAGCAGCAACACGGACCAAAGACATGTAAACGAACCAAAAACAGGACATGATGTCACAAAATTAGGACATAATGCTCAAGCACACCTGTTTTTTCTCATGATGTTGCCCGTCACAGTTCGGTGCAGATCTTGGTTTGTGTGTGTGTGACGGAGGGATTCCTGACGCTGCTTTATCTCCTTTACACATTGTATAAACTCTTCACGAGTTCTCATCTGGTCAAAATACCATCATATGAAGCTACGCTCATACAACGAGTGTATTTAGCCACACACATCATTGATTTGGATGCTGTTACTTGTATTGCGTTACTTTACTCGTTACATCAAAAGTAATCTGATTACGTAATGCTGTTATTTGTATTGCGTTACTTTACTCGTTACATCAAAAGTAATCTGATTACGTAATGCTGTTATTTGTATTGCGTTACTTTACTCGTTACATCAAAAGTAATCTGATTGCGTAATTCTGTTACTTGTATTGCGTTACTTTACTCGTTACATCAAAAGTAATCTGATTACGTAATGCTGTTATTTGTATTGCGTTACTTTACTCGTTACATCAAAAGTAATCTGATTGCGTAATTCTGTTACTTGTATTGCGTTACTTTACTCGTTACATCAAAAGTAATCTGATTACGTAATGCTGTTACTTGTATTGCGTTACTTTACTCGTTACATCAAAAGTAATCTGATTACGTAATGCTGTTATTTGTATTGCGTTACTTTACTCGTTACATCAAAAGTAATCTGATTGCGTAATTCTGTTACTTGTATTGCGTTACTTTACTCGTTACATCAAAAGTAATCTGATTATGTAATGCTGTTACTTGCATTGCGTTACTTTACTCGTTACATCAAAAGTAATCTGATTACATAATGCATGTTACTTGTATTGCGTTACTTTACTCTTTACATCAAAAGTAATCTGATTATGTAATGCTGTTACTTGTATTGCGTTACTTTACTCTTTACATCAAAAGTAATCTGATTACATAATGCATGTTACTTGTATTGCGTTACTTTACTCTTTACATCAAAAGTAATCTGATTACATAATGCATGTTATTTGTATTGCGTTACTTTACTCGTTACATCAAAAGTAATCTGATTATGTAATGCTGTTACTTGCATTGCGTTACTTTACTCGTTACATCAAAAGTAATCTGATTACATAATGCATGTTACTTGTATTGTTACTTTACTCGTTACATCAAAAGTAATCTGATTACATAATGCATGTTACTTGTATTGCGTTACTTTACTTGTTACATCAAAAGTAATCTGATTACATAATGCATGTTACTTGTATTGCGTTACTTTACTCTTTACATCAAAAGTAATCTGATTACATAATGCATGTTACTTGTATTACGTTACTTTACTCGTTACATCAAAAGTAATCTGATTACATAATGCATGTTACTTGTATTGCGTTACTTTACTCTTTACATCAAAAGTAATCTGATTACGTAATGCTGTTACTTGTATTGCGTTACTTTACTCGTTACATCAAAAGTAATCTGATTACATAATTCTGTTACTTGTATTGCGTTACTTTACTTGTTTCATCAAAAGTAATCTGATTACATAATTCTTGTTACTTGTATTGCGTTACTTTACTCTTTACATCAAAAGTAATCTGATTACGTAATGCATGTTACTTGTATTGCGTTACTTTACTCTTTACATCAAAAGTAATCTGATTACATAATGCTGTTACTTGTATTACGTTACTTTACTCGTTACATCAAAAGTAATCTGATTACATAATGCTGTTACTTGTATTGCGTTACTTTACTCGTTACATCAAAAGTAGTCTGATTACATAATTCTGTTACTTGTTTTACGTTACTTTACTCGTTACATCAAAAGTAATCTGATTACATAATGCATGTTACTTGTATTGCATTACTTTACTCTTTACATCAAAAGTAATCTGATTACATAATGCATGTTACTTGTATTGCGTTACTTTACTCTTTACATCAAAAGTAATCTGATTACGTAATGCTGTTACTTGTATTGCGTTACTTTACTCGTTACATCAAAAGTAATCTGATTACATAATGCATGTTACTTGTATTGCATTACTTTACTCTTTACATCAAAAGTAATCTGATTACATAATGCATGTTACTTGTATTGCGTTACTTTACTCTTTACATCAAAAGTAATCTGATTACGTAATGCTGTTACTTGTATTACGTTACTTTACTCGTTACATCAAAAGTAATCTGATTGCGTAATTCTGTTACTTGTATTGCGTTACTTTACTTGTTACATCAAAAGTAATCTGATTGCGTAATGCTGTTACTTGTATTGGTATGTCATAAATTCTGACCAATCGGGTTATGAACATATCCCTATGCCTTTAGGTTCGGTGTTAAAATGCCAATGTGAATAATAAGCGGACCAGGACTAAATGTTTTTTTGGAGGTCAGAACCAAACAAACCAAGCGAACCAAACTGCAAGTGTGAACACACCCTTAATTTTAGGGGTTTGTTAAAATCTCTAACACTTGACCAATAGTTCTGTAATACACAGTATTGGGGGTAACACATCACATGTAACGTGAGTTACGTAATCAGATTACTTTTAGTAAGTAACTACTAAAGTGACGCATTACTTTTAAATTTACAACAAAATATCTGTTACTTGTTTAAGTAAGTAACTCAAGTTAGTCATGTATTGACTGACAGCTCTCCTGTCCTCATATTGAGAGAAATCATGAGTAAGTGCAGAGGCGTGTGAACATGATGATTATTGTAGATCTAGACTAAATGTGAACATGTGTTTACTCATCTCAACAGATTCAGTGTTCCTCAAAATGAATAAAAACAGAAATGCAAACTCAGAATAATACGCAAACCTGCAATTTTTAAATATGTTAACACTTTATGTATTTAATCTCACTTTATTAACCAATGTCTTTGCCGATGATCCAATTCAACCATACTAATAAGCAAAAATGACTTTAGTTCAGTGGTTCTCTGGGCACACAAAAGTAACGTAACATTACTTTCCATAAAAAGTAACCAAGTATCGCAATTAGTTACTTTTTTAGGGAGTAAAAGAGAGAGGAAAAGAAACAGCGTTAGAGGAGGTTTCAACGTAGAAATAGAAAGCATTGTCTTTCATGGTCATGTCAAATCTAATTGGATTGTGGATTGAAGTGAAGTGCTGACAGTGAAAGCGGGCCTGGTTTGGTCGGGACAGGAAGAGGATGCAACCGCACTCTTGCTCTCATTTTGGATGAATAGATGAGTCAATGGAAGAGATAGAAGCTAGAGAGGGATAATTCTGGATCCTTTGTAGATTTAGATCAATGTACAATATGATCTTTCAATGTCTGGCTTCTATAATTTGGGTCAGATTCATTGTTTTTACCCAGAGACCCATATCTAACGTGGGTTCTCCATAAGCATCTTAGCTCAGTGACCTGCTGTTCATCCTGTGTGAATTGGAGCATATGGAGTACTTTTCCTTATCTCTCTCTCTCTCTCTCTCTCTCTCTACTGTACTCTATTTTCTAATTAATTTCGGAACTGTTAATTCCACTTCATCATCACAGGCCATGAATTGGCACATGATGTCTGAGCCTGCCTCCATTATGCCCTTCTAATCCAGCAGAGAAGTGTGTCTCGACTGTTTATGTATGTGTGTGTGTGTGTGTGTGTGTGTGTGTGTGTGTGTGTGTGTGTGTGTGTGTGTGTGTGTGTGTGTGTGTGCATCTACATCATGTAGTCGGAGAGTGAGATTAGTTTTTAAATCCTTCTGAATTGTCCTGTCGATGACGTTAAACCCTGTTTCAACTGATCTATATCCTTCCCAGTACTGCTGTCTTCAAGCATGTGTTCGACAAGAACTGAAGTAGAACGTAATGATACATAAGAACTGGGGTATTAAATATATGGTGTTAAGATGATCTCTGATGTTATTTTCTGAGCAACAGGAAGTTGTCTACGCACAGAGACTTAAGATATTGTGTAACAATATTCTTGTGAATCTATTCACAGCACCAGAACAGCCTTTTTTTAGTACTGCCATCATTTACTCACCCACATGTTGATCTAAACCTGTATGATTGTCTGTTCTTTTCCATACCATGAAAGCATAGTTACTATCGCAACTCAAAAAGACAAAAAAGGTCCAAATCTCATTCACATTTGTGTTTATTCAAGTATTCTGTGTGAAAACATGTCACACCTGGTTTGATCCTTACATGCACATGTAATCATGTGGTCGAAAGTGGACAAAAGGGTCATCTTTTACATATATCAAGCAAAATCCTTCAACATCTGAGTGTGTTTGACTTAAAACACACAAAATGTTGTGCTTGCCCCCGAGAAACATTATGTTTTCTGAGTGAACTCAGAGGAAACATTTTTGTGAGCGAACGTAAAGTTTCTCTGAGGAACACGAACATTTTGCTAGCGAACGTTAAGTTTCTCTGGGGAACACAAACATTTTGCTAGCGAACGTTAAGTTTCTCTGAGGAACACAAACGTTTAGCGAGCAAGCGTAAAGTTTCTTTAGGGAACATAAACATTTTGCGAGCGAACACAACGTTTCTCTGGGCAACGTAAACATTTTGCGAGCGAACACAACGTTTCTCTGGGCAACGTAAACATTTTGCTAGCGAACGTTAAGTTTCTCTGAGGAACACAAACATTTTGCTAGCAAACGTTACGTTTCTCTGAGGAACACAAACGTTTAGCGAGCAAACGTAAAATTTCTCTGAGGAACACAAACATTTAGCGAGCAAACGTAAAGTTTCTTTGGGGAACGTAAACATTTTGCGAGCGAACACAACGTTTCTCTGGGGAACGTAAACATTTTGCTAGCGAACGTTAAGTTTCTCTGAGGAACACGAACATTTTGCTAGCGAACGTTAAGTTTCTCTGAGGAACACAAACATTTAGCTAGCAAACGTTACGTTTCTCTGAGGAACACAAACGTTTAACGAGCAAACGTAAAATTTCTCTGAGGAACACAAACATTTAGCGAGCAAACGTAAAGTTTCTCTGGGGAACACAAACGTTAAGCGAGCAAACGTAAAGTTTCTCTGAGGAACACAAACGTTAAGCGAGCGAACGTAAAGTTTCTTTGAGGAACACAAACATTTAGCGAGCAAAAGTAAAGTTTCTCTGGGGAACACAAACATTTAGCGAGCAAACGTAAAGTTTCTCTGAGGAACACAAACGTTTAACGAGCAAACGTAAAGTTTCTTTGAGGAACACAAACGTTTAGCGAGCAAACGTAAAGTTTCTCTGAGGAACACAAACGTTAAGCGAGCGAACATAAGTTTCTTTGAGGAACACAAACGTTTAGCGAGCAAAAGTAAAGTTTCTCTGGGGAACACAAACATTTAGCGAGCAAACGTAAAGTTTCTCTGAGGAACACAAATGTTTAACGAGCAAACGTAAAGTTTCTTTGAGGAACACAAACATTTAGCGAGCAAAAGTAAAGTTTCTCTGGGGAACACAAACATTTAGCGAGCAAACGTAAAGTTTCTCTGAGGAACACAAACGTTTAACGAGCAAACGTAAAGTTTCTTTGAGGAACACAAACGTTTAGCGAGCAAACGTAAAGTTTCTCTGAGGAACACAAACGTTAAGCGAGCGAACGTAAAGTTTCTTTGAGGAACACAAACGTTTAGCGAGCAAAAGTAAAGTTTCTCTGAGGAACACAAACGTTAAGTGAGCGAACGTAAAGTTTCTCTGAGGAACACAAACGTTTAGCGAGCAAACGTAAAGTTTCTCGGGGGAACGCAAACATTTTGTGAGCAAACGTAAAGTTTCTCTGGGGAACAAACGTTTAGCAAGCAAACGTAAAGTTTCTCAGGGGAACGTAAACATTTTACTAGCGAAGGTAAAGTTTCTCTGGGGAACGTAAACATTTTGCGAGCAAACGTAAAGTTTCTCAGGGGAATGCAAACATTTTGTGCGCAAACGTAAAGTTTCTTGGGGGAATGCAAACATTTTGTGAGCAAACGTAAAGTTTCTCAGGGGAACAAACGTTTAGCAAGCAAACGTAAAGTTTCTCGGGGGAATGCAAACATTTTGTGAGCAAACGTAAAGTTTCTCAGGGGAACAAACGTTTAGCAAGCAAACGTAAAGTTTCTCTGTAAACGCAAACAATTTGCGAGCAAACGTAAAGGTTCTCTGGAAACGCAAACATTTTGTGTGCAAACGTAAAGTTTCTCGGGGGAATGCAAACATTTTGTGAGCGAAGGTAAAGTTTCTCTGGGTAATGTAAACATTTTGTGAGTGAATGTAAAGTTTATCGGGGGAACGTAAACATTTTGCTAGTGAAGGTAAAGTTTCTCGGGGGAATGTAAACATTTTGCGAGCGAACACAATGTTTCTCGGGGGAATGCAAACATTTTGTGCGCAAACGTAAGAGCAAACGTAAAATTTCTTGGGGAATACAAACAGTTTGCGAGCAAACATAAAGGTTCTCTGGAAAAGCAAACAATTTACAAGCAAACACAATGTTTCTCGGGGGAACGCAAACATTTTGTGAGCAAATGTAAAGTTTCTCTGTAAACCCAAACAATTTGCGAGCAAACGTAAAGTTTCTCAGGGGAATGCAAACATTTTGTGAGCAAACGTAAAGTTTCTCAGGGGAACAAACGTTTAGCAAGCAAACGTAAAGTTTCTCTGTAAACGCAAACAATTTGCGAGCAAACGTAAAGGTTCTCTGGAAACGCAAACATTTTGTGTGCAAACGTAAAGTTTCTCGGGGGAATGCAAACATTTTGTGAGCGAAGGTAAAGTTTCTCTGGGGAACATAAACATTTTGCTAGTGAAGGTAAAGTTTCTCGGGGGAATGTAAACATTTTGCGAGCAAACGTAAGAGCAAACGTAAAATTTCTTGGGGAATACAAACAGTTTGCGAGCAAACATAAAGGTTCTCTGGAAAAGCAAACAATTTACAAGCAAACACAATGTTTCTCGGGGGAACGCAAACATTTTGTGAGCAAATGTAAAGTTTCTCAGGGGAATGCAAACATTTTGTGCGCAAACGTAAAGTTTCTCGGGGGAATGCAAACATTTTGTGAGCAAACGTAAAGTTTCTCAGGGGAACAAACGTTTAGCAAGCAAACGTAAAGTTTCTCTGTAAACGCAAACAATTTGCGAGCAAACGTAAAGTTTCTCGGGGGAATGCAAACATTTTGTGCGCAAACGTAAAGTTTCTCAGGGGAATGCAAACATTTTGTGCGCAAACGTAAAGTTTCTCAGGGGAACAAACGTTTAGCAAGCAAACGTAAAGTTTCTCTGTAAACGCAAACAATTTGCAAACAAACGTAAAGGTTCTCTGGAAACGCAAACATTTTGTGTGCAAACGTAAAGTTTCTCTGGGGAATGCAAACATTTTGTGCGCAAACGTAAAGTTTCTCAGGGGAATGCAAACATTTTGTGCGCAAATGTAAAGTTTCTCGGGGGAACGTAAACAATTTGCGCGCAAACGTAAAATTTAAAAAAAGTTTTTTTTCTCTTCTTCATGTCCATTTAGGGGCTCCGTAATATTACGATCTAGATCTTTGGCTTATGAAGATGTATTATTATTTTACTTTTATAGCATTTATTAATGATTTGAATTACTTTTATATTTTCAGCATTCATTTTATTTTTTATTTTAAGTTTTAGTAATTTTTTTATATTTCTCTTTAGTTTTAATATTTTATATTTATTTAATAATCTATTTCTAGTTTCACTTTTAATATCACACAACATCAGAGTGAATAAATGATGACACAATTCTTAATTTACATGGAAGTATGGGTCATGTCATGCTACTATCGTCTTCATCTGCAGTGAATTCTCATTAGTATAAAATCACTTGCATACATTACATGCATATATATTAAACATATGTTCCGATTGGCCAATATTGTATTGCTTTATGTAATGTTTTGTTTTTAGTAAGAAACATACAATTAAGTTGTGCTTTGTTAGGAGTATTTATTGTGTTTGTCTCCTGTATACACTAAACCACATTTCTGATTTCTAATTCCACTCTCGCTTTATATATCATCCAAGAGCTTGTTCCTCCCACCAGCCCCTCAGGCCACCCCGCTCTGAGCGTGTCAGATAGAGAACACGCATGTGCGTCACGTACAAAACAGTATCATCTGCTCGATTTCACATATTGGATTCTCTTTGGTGACTTCACAATCAATGAGTGACAATATAAAGTGCTTGAGCGTATTGTGAATGTTTCAGCAGGTATGGAGGAGAGTTTTCAGGTGTTGTTTGTCCTTCTGATGGGGGAGATGAGCCGAAGCACACGTGTGTCATGGAGCAAAGTGATTTTAAAGGAATAGCAACTCTTCGCATGCACATGTGCATGTGTTCTCCTCTCGAGCTTGTCTTTGCAGCGAGGCAGCACCTTCAGATCTGTCAGCCGATGTAAAGCCGATTGGTCCCAGTGGCCGTGTAGGACTGGGAGTTGCCATCTCACTCAGTCAAGATGAGCTGGGTTGCAGGCAACGTCTGCTGTGTTGCATCATTTGGGCTTTTGTTGGATTTTTGTTGCAGTCTGCTGCAGGGTTCCTGAACCTTCTTCAAACTTCTTTTCTTTGGCCTGGTTTAAGGGTGCTTTGAACGTTATCGGCTGATAATCGTTTTACATAGTTAGACCGGTGGTCTCTATAAAGGACGATCAGATGACTCAAAACTCACAAGGCAATTTTTCTACGTGCAGCTAAAATTGCTTCTCTACATTCACCGGTCTGGCAGGTTTACCAGGTTTCAAAAAAAGACAATACATTTGCAACATCATCGTGGAGACTGCAGAAACTCTACAGCAATGACAGCAAGAAACAAGTGCTGTGTGATTTTAGTGCATTTATTTTCTTCACAGCGGTGCGCTTTCTTTCCTCCCAAACTTAAAGGGTTAGTTCACCCAAAATGAAAATTTTGTCTTTAATTCCTCACCCTCATGTCGTTCCAAACCCGTAAGACTTTCATTGATCTTCAGAAGTCAAATGAAGATATTTTCTGATGAAATCCGAGAGCTCTCTGACCCCTCCAAAGACAGCAATGTAATTACCACTTTTCTAGGCCCAGAAAGGCAGTAAAGACATTGTAAAAATAGTCCATGTGACTCCAGTGGTTCAATCTTAATGTTATGAAGTGATGAGAATACTTTTTGCGTGAAAAATAACGACTTTGTTCAACCATTTCTTGTCTCCTACGCTTTTGCTATATTAAATTCAGTGCAGCACTTTCGAAGCGCTAGGCCAGAACACCGGCTTACCCCATTGGCCATGTGTGTGATGCTGATGCACGAGCTGGCCAATGGTGAGCCGCCGTTCTGACGTAGAACTCGGAAGTGTTGCACTTTATTTACTACGGCCTCGTTTACACTGATCCTCGTCTACACTGGCGTTTACACTGCGTTTCAGAAACGATCTCTGTCTACACTGCACGACCGAAAACGCATGTCACATGACCATTCATGCACACTGGGCATGCGCGTACAAGTGTAAACAGTTACCTCTTGCGCATGTGGATTATACAATACAGCGTTTAACTGCACAACGGCTGCTATAAAGTTATTGTTTACACAGTCAAAGAGGCTGGTCTGTTACAGAGCCGTTGAGAGAGACGGCTCCCGGCTGCGATTACCAAAAACATTGTAACAATAGCCACCAATAATGATACGATCTACTTTTCTTTTTACTATCAACTTAGGCATACAATGCTTTTGGGAAACGCAGCCCTGATCTGTTATTGTTGTGTTCCGGTAGCATAATATTTGCAGCCATGCCATTGTTTTCAAAAATGTCAGTTTTGGTCCATTTACACTGAAACGCAACCCTGACGTTTTCAAACTAAAATGGGGTCTGCAGTGTTTTAACAAGTATGCATTTTCCAGGTTTGAAACGCTGGCATAGTGTAGATGACAAGCGTAATGGTGCGTTCACACCAAGCGCGAATAGAGCGTCAGGAGCGAGTGATTTCAATGTTAAGACAATGGAAAGGCGCGTTGACGCGCATCTGGAGGTCTTGCGGCGCGATAGACACGTTTCGCGCTGCGCGATGGACGCGATTCCGCCTCATTTGCGCATCCTGTTCGCGCGAATGACGCAAATTGGACGCAAATTGAGCGTATTGCGCGATACGTGCATTACATGCGAGCGGTGCTTTTGTGCATTCACGCGTTTGAAGCGAATTCGCGTCTGCAGCCCGAGTTGAAATTTTTTAACTTTGGCGTCAATTCGCGCCGCGTTAACCAATTAGGAGCCTGCTCGCTGCTGTCACATGGTAAAGTGACGTGATGAGAAACCCTGCATGAATTAAAAATACTACTATTGTGTCACAAAATGAGGTTTTAAGACTTTTTCAGGTGAGAATGTAGTTGTTTAAAGCTCAAATCTGTGGATTATTAATAAAGAGAGCGCCTATTTAAAAAAAATTATCTTGTGTTTGTGATGTTGTGAGATCGAGGCGATCACCGGGCGCTCAGCGCTCACTAACCCCGGCGAGAGCAGCCTTTCCTCGGCCAGTCCTTCTGACGTTTGCCGCTGGCTCTGATGTCCTGTAGTGGTTCGTCTTGTGTGGATCTAACGGGCGATCTTTGGTGTCATGAATCTATAATTTGTTGTCTGTCAAATCGTTTTGACTGAGGGAAAAGAGAAGTTTCATAACTTTATTTTTTTTTAAGGATATTTAAATATACATGCAGTGAAGATAATGTAGGCGTTGCCTGGACCACATTTGTGTGGCTATTAATGCTTAATATAAATGAAAATGAAAAGAGGCAGAGTGGTGTTTTATGACATATTTATCCTGGAGCGCCTTAAACGCGCGTCTATTTCGCTTCAAAGGCTCAATTTACACTTGCGTCCAATTCGCTGTAGACGCGCGAATGGATTCAAAATGTTCAAGCGTCCAACTAGACGCGGTAGACGCGATTTTGATGCTCTATTCGCATTTGGTGTGAACGCAGCATAACCGGGCAACTGATATCCCCGTATCAAACCCTTGCAACTGATCCAGAATGCAGGAGGGTGGTCTTTAACGAGCCGAAGAGAGCGCACGTCACGCCTCTCTTCATCCGTCTGCACTGGCTGCCAATAGCCGCTCGAATCTGATGCTCACTTCAAAGCAACCACAGGCCCTGCACCAATATACCTAAACTCGACTTACACACCCTCCAGAACTTGCGTTCTACAAGTGAACGACGCCTCATGGTGCCATCCCAAAGAGGCATGAAATCACTCTCACTGACCTTTTCCTGGACCGTTCCCACCTGGTGGAATGGCCTGCCTATCTCAATTCGAGCAGCCGAGTCTGTAGTCATTTTCATCTAAAGACACATCTTTTCCAGCAGCACCTGACCAATCAAGAATAGCACTTATCATTCTATTCATTTTCTGTTTGTTTAAAAAAAGTATTCTTGTCGCTTCATAAAATTAAGGTTGCACCACTGGAGTCACAGGGACTATTTTAACAACGTCATTACTGCCTTTCTGGACCTTGAAAGTGTTATGTAAATTGCTGTCTATGAAGGGGTCAGAGAGTTCTCGGATTTCATCAAAAATACCTTCATTTGTGTTCTGAAGATGTATGAAGGTCTTACAGGTTTGGAACGACATGAGGGTGAACTAATGACAGAATTTAATTTTTTTGGGTGAACTAACCCTTCAATGATTACTTAACCAGATCAAATCAGTGATGGTCTAAAACTGCATTAAGCCATGAAATAGATACTGTTGTGTGTCGCTCCAAGACAGAGTTAACTTTGTCTGCAAGGGTACTGTTTACACTGAAAAATATTTTTAAAGTAAACCTGACTCTCCACTCCAGATAGGGGTTATACTATATACAGTATATATTTTATTTTATTCACTTACGAATATTTTAATTCCATTTCTGTGTAAAGCACTTTGAATTGCCACTGTGTATGAAATGTGCTATACAAATAAACTTGCCATGCCTTGCCTGCCTTTGGGCTTCGGGTTTACGCCTAAATTAAAATACACAGAAATATGTCAAAATGCCCGGCTTGGTGAGTATTAATTTAAACACAGTTGGTTATGTCTTAAGTGAACATAAACAGTTGGGAAATAAATCACATGTGTAACAGTATATCATACATTGTTGTTAAGAATAGCTTGGGCCTTACATTTATCATGTGGTATTATTTATTTTGGTGATTGTGATTGTGATCCAGTGATTGTGATCGTCCCCAAAAATCCTGATCGGAGTCTTGTTGCAATTGCACAAACCCTGCCAGTTATTTCATGTTGTCATATCCCAGTCCCACCACTCAGTGTGCTCAATAACTGCTCTACATGCAGCATGATGAAAATAAAGCCCATCGTCGCATCATCTAAACATATCCATAGTGCTGTTATCAAACTATTTATAACCTCCATCCGTCAACTGTTCCTTATTTTTAGTCACTGAATTTATTTTATATCATTGTACATTTTCACCTCACTGTTCAAGTGCCCATCAACCCACTCAATGTGCATGTGTGTGTTTGTTTTCCTCGCAGTTGAGCGATGCATGAGTGTGATGCAGTCGGGGACTCAGATGGTGAAGCTGAAGAACGGCTCCAAAGGTCTGGTCCGGCTCTTCTATTTGGATGATCACCGTTCCTGCATCCGCTGGAGACCGTCTCGCAAGAGCGAGAAAGCCAAGAGTAAGTCAAACACACTCAGATGTTGAAAGATTTTGTTTAATATATGTAAAAGATGACCCTTTTGTCCACTTTCGACCACTTGATTTCTTTGATGGGAGGGTCTATGGGCGGGTTTGATGGGAGGGTCTAAGCCCATAAATGTATGGGCTTTTTCAGATCTTTCGATCTAATGGATAAAATAAGCTCACGCAATTTACATATGAATAGAGGCGATGGAAAAATACAGCTTTCGTTTCTGCTCTGACAGCCCCAAGATCAGCCGAACGCTGTGAGTGTTTGTTAGAAATCAGGAATGGTGAGAGAACATTGTGCTTGGGACGTTTTTCGTCTCTGTAAACCAAACTCAGGTCTTCAGCCGACAAAGTTTAAATCCCGTTTGGCTAGCGCTCTTCCCATAATGTTTATGCATTAGGTCGGTAGGCGGAGAGTAGACGGTCTTTTAGTGGCTGTTCGTGTGAAAGCAATCCGGTCAAATGCGTTTACCTCTGGAAGTGGTTTAAAGTGGACAAGCTCAAAAAGTTTTGGACCCTGTTTACACCTGCATTTAGCTTCGTCCACTTGTGATTGGATTGACAAAACCTCTTCTTATTTAGAAGGCCGGACTTATTCAACCATATTGTGCATTGCACTTTCTCTCATTCAATATGAGTGTCTTTGTATATCGAAGGGCCGCATCATACACCCGACACAACGCAGTTATCATTTTCACGTCCAGCGCCACGTTGTTTAAATAGCAAATGCATTCGCGCCCATCTATTCACCCATGGGCGTCTGGTCTGAACACTAGGTGTGTTCAGGAGCATTGTTGGCGCGTTTCTATTTTGAGGAACTGAAAACGACATTGACCAACACTAACCTGCTCTAAAGTCAATAGTGCAGTATTTTTGTGTTATTTAAACACATTGTTAGTAATATGAGCCTATAGGCGGAGCACAACACGCATACACTCTGCTTATTACACACACAGGGACGTGCAGCAGCACACACACATGCCAGATATTAAAAATAAAAGGATTGCTCTCTGGAGAAGCGTTCAGTCTTTCGCATGTAAATAGCGAATCCGTCATGGTGCGAGCGCAACTGGCTTTTGAAGGGAATGGGAGATCTGATTGGTTTAGACACCCAAGAATAGACACCCATGACTCATTAAGAGACTAGGGACAACCCTTTTAGACCATGCGCCTGGCGAGCCGACCATTTTCCCCATCATTAAACTAGCAAAAGTGGATTCGGACACGCCCGAAGTGCACCTGCGCCGTGAGCTTCAGACCATGCGCTCAGATCGTTAAAATAGGGCCCTAAAGTCTTTGGTTTTACTTCCAAAAGTTGAGATAACTTTTTAATTTTGTCAATTCATATACATTAGACTGGGTAAACCCAGCCTGATCTGCCGACGATTTGATTTCGCCCTGCAACTCTGCAACCTGGATATTCATTTCTACTGCTTCTGTTACACTTTTGCAGGGAACCAATCACAAACTGGCTTAACCACCTGGCGTGCTATTGGCGGGTTTAACACGATGACGGATAGAGAAGCGATGGGCCGTTGATCACGCCTCTTGTGGTCTGATTGGTTGAAGGACTATCCAATTGCGTACAGAGTCATTTGAATTATGCTCGTTGATCACGCCTCTTGTGCAGTAGAAAATACAGAGCAGACTCTCCAGACCAGTGTTCAATCTTAAATTGAGCTTGGTCTGGTGATAGCCAGACAACATATGCATTAGATAAATCAATTTGCACATTTACTGAATACATTTTCTTAGATGCACATCAAAAAAGTCATGTGACTTTACCTCAGAAGTTTTAATTTTCTATTTTGCACCATTTCCCCCAGAACTAATAATGTTCTTCTCCTGAACGCACGGAATGGAAACTCTGCTTCATTTGCACTGTTTTTCAGATTTTTTTTTTATTAAATTCCCTGTTTGGGTGGAAACAGCTAGTGATAAATCACAGTCAGAAATAATCTGCTTTCAATGTCCCACATCTGTGGTTTACTGAGCTCTTTCTCTCTGTCACTTTCTTGATGTCTCTTTCTTGTTCGTCGCTCTCCCTTTCTCTATTCCTCCCCCTCTTTTAGTCTTTTACTTGCTCCCTTCTGCTTCCTCATCAAAGCAGCCCGTGTAGATTTTGATATGTTGAGTGTCTCCTCTCTTACATAATGGCTGTGCATGAATCACAGGCCAGGGGCTTCCAGAAACACGCCGCTCTCTCGCTGTCTGTGTCACTTGTTTGGGTGAAGTGAATTCTGCATAAGCGCTCCTCTTTCCCTGGGTGAGCGTTCTGGAAATAAATCCTGTTCACTCCTCCATATTCACTTCAGGCTTTTGTTAGCGGGCTTGCTAGCCCAGATGGGTGGATTATTATTACACAGAACAGTTAAAAAAAAAGCTCAAATGCTATTGTCCCCCCGTCTCACCCTCCATCACCCCACCTCTCCCTATTTTGCTGCTGTCATGTTTGTGGACTGCTCTCATTAGATAAGACATCATTTAAAAGAAGAGACAGATTGTGCCCAGCTCATTGTCAGGTTAATGGATCAACAGCTTTGATGTGACTCTGCCTTCTAGAACACATGCAGAGCTGTTTGATAAGATTATTATCACAACAGGAAGTGTTAAAGATGTGTGTTATAGGAGAACTTCACTCAAAAATACAAAAAAAGATCATTTTATATTCTCCTCACGTCATTCCAAAACCGTACGTTGTTATATATTTCAGTGGAACACAAAAAGAAAAATTTCTGATGGATCTTTACGCAGCTCCTGCATATATAACGACCACAAAAAGCACTATAAAAGCATCAAAAACGTGATCCATAAGCCCAGTGTGCTATATTCTATTCTATACCGGTTCACTATATTCACTATAAGTCTTCATAATGAAATTTAAAGGGGTATTTCAACTTCAACTATGTCATCATTTACTTAACCTGATGTCGGTCCAAAATCTTTCTTCTGGAGCGTAAAAGAACATATTTTAAAGAATGTCTCAGTGTTTTTTGTGTTTTTTTTGTCCTTGCAATAGGTTTGGTTATAAACATTCTTTAAAATATCTTCTTTTGTGTTCTGCAGAAGAAAGAAAGTGTTCAAAGTGCTTGAATTTGAAAATTAAAGTCCTGGAAAACCCTTGAAAACAGCCATATTTATGAAAAGGTATACTTTAAAGTCCTTGAGTTATAAATATAATATGTGGAATTCAAATTAGTGTTTAATTTTATTGATAAAACAATATTTTCATGCAAAATTTACGCTGCAGCGCATCCAATATGCACTCTCAGAAAACAAGGTACAGTGGAGGTACAATTTTGTTCCTTGGTGTACAAAACGTATAACTGTACCTTTAAAGGTACACAATTGGTCCTTAGGGTACAATTAAACCATTGTTTTCCTCTACTTAGAGCAGGGGTCGGCAATTTCAGTCCTAGTGAGTCGCAGTCCTGCAGAGTTTGGCTCCAACCCTTAAAGACGTCTATAGAAGCTCTTAATGAGAATTAACAGAGGTTAGGTCACCATTATGGTGATTAGTGTTTCATTTAGTTGGCCAGTTTGACTATTGGCTTTTTATGTGAGTTTGTGGTTTTTGTTACAGTGTTAACAAAACACATTATCTATTCAAATTAAAAGAAGCCATTAACAAAAATTGTCATGTAAATTTTTTTTTGATTAAACTCATCACTGACTAAAAATGTTAATAAAAATGTTTCACCAACAATACTTTCTTGCCACAGATCAGACATTATGAATTTTGATTTTTAAATACGTTCTAGGGGGGGAGTTTAGACGCACACAGATATCAAGAATCAGCATATGAATCTCAACAATGGTGACATACTTAATGCTGCAATGCATGCTGGGAGGCATGAGTTTTATACTGTGGTGGCTTAGTAGGGTTGGAACTAAACTCTGCAGGACAGGGCCGGCCTAAGCCCTTATGGGGCCCTAAGCAGAATTTTATTTGGGGGTCCCTCTGTGCCACCGATACGATTGACTATTGTTAATTCTTGATAATTCACACACCCAGTATACATTTTATTACTTGTAGTTGTGTTGCTTACATCATGTCTGCCTGTCATGTTTTTACCCTTATACGGTTTTTAATTGTAACAATAGCAAACCCACAAGAGTGATCAGGCGTTAATATTCAAAGTCTTACAGTAAGTATTACAGTTCTACAGTTCACACTGGGATATGTACTTTTTTTAAGTAGTCTCTTATGCTGAATATGCTCAATTTCCCCCAGGATTCTTTGATGAATAGAAGGTTCAAAAGAACAACATTTCTCTGAAATAGAAAGCTTTCCAAAAAATACTAAAAACATTGTTCAACACTGATATCATATGACACTGAAGACTGGAGTAATGATGATAAATTCAGCTTTGATCACAGGAGTAAATTACACTTTACTATAGAGCAGGGGTTTTCAATCTTTATGATGCCAAGGACCCCCAAATATGATGAACCTTTATGAGGGACCCCCTTTCTAAAATCCATCTATTTTTATACATAAAAAAAACACATTTAAAGTAGATAAATAGTAAGTGTGGCATTATAAATATAATATTGTTTCCCTACTTACATTGGCTATACTTAATGTTGGATGTATTTTCAATTAAAAATGATTTGTATAAGCAACTTTCACAATAAATGTATGCAAGCAGCTTATGTACTGTGTTAAGAAAACTGCCTTACAACCAGTGGTTATATTGGCTTTTGCAGGGAGGGGGAGCCCTTATTTATGGTGAATGGTCATTCAAAATCGCACAGGAAAAGACTTAATGTGTTTTTACACCAAAGGGATTCTTTTTCCAGTATTAATGTGTAAGGTAGGGTTGAGTAAGTTATTCAAACAAAGAGAAATACTTTACAGTTCACTTAGGGCCATAGGCAGGGTATTTTAAAATCAGTGAGGTCCCAAATTTGAGGTAGTTAGGGGGGTTCGGGGGTATCTACATATGTGCATTTTTAAAAAGTTTGAAGGCCAAAAAAATGTATAATAAAAAGCTTTCAAAACCATGTCAGTGGGCAGTAGATTATTTGACAATACCCCCCTAAAGATGAGCTTTGATTGTAGTCTTTTCATTTTCGTCTGTGTCCCTGAAAAGGGTCGGGAACTTTTTTTGACCAAAGAGCCATTTTTTTTCATTTTTGGTAAATGCATTTTTCCAAAAGAGCCACGGTAAAAAATTATATAAAATTATTATAAAAAATCTTTTTTTTTTTTTCAATAGAATGTCAACAGTAGTAATTATTAGGTCCATAACTAAAAACAAAGAATTATGCAGCAAACAATAAATAAGTTGCAATATGGAATTAATTGTGCAGGGCTTTCACTGTGAGGTTGACCAACTGATGAGTATAAATCCTCTTCGTGTGTGTGAACGCCCACAGTGCTTACATCTACTATGTTTATGTGAATACTCGACTTGGCATTTTGATATATTTCTGTGTGTATTTGGCCGTTTAGGCGCGCAGCCAAAGACAAAGGCTAGCTTGTCCGTTTGTCCGTGTTGCTCTCGGAGCGCGCGCACAGCATCCTATCAGTAATTCAGTTGTCTTTCGTGACTTATCATGCTTTTATTATTTATTTTATCGTGACACTCGCAAACGGCACTGAACACACAACTTGAATATTATTATCGGTAGGCTGTACAACAAGGGAATTGTAATTGGCTGCTTTTTTCTGCAGATAACGGATCTCTGTTGATGTGTGTGTCTAATCTTTTTATCGATCATGTTAGTAATATTGGTCATGTTAGATATGTTGGTAAAGTGTGAGAGACCTGGCGAGCCATAGGTTCCCGAGCCATTCGCGGATTTCCATGGTAACTCACTGTTAGAATTGTGACGGTTTTACCTGATGGCTGTGGGCGCGGTGCTGAACCAGAGAACGCAGCGATTAATGCATTATGACGTCTGATAATTCCATGTAGCCTGTTTTTGCCAGGAGTTGATCAATAATTAAAGTCTAATAACAATATTTTGTGCTGAAGAAGGCGGAGCAGCGCTCCGGTGCACTCCGGCCCAATTTAACCTCTGCTTACAACCCCAGTGAGCGAGATAGAGGACTATAGTGAGAACAACTCACTAGAAAGATACAAAGCAAATGTATACAATTCTGGAAAGTATGTATACAGCAAGAAAGGAGAGAAACCGTTAGAATATTCGGTAGACTTTATCCATATTTGCTTTGTCGTTTTATTCTCTGAAATTTTCTGGGGACCCCTTAGAACCCGCTGGAGGACCCCAGTTTGAAAACTCCTGACAAAGAGAACAGCTGTTTTACATTATAATATTATTTCATAATATTTCTGTTTTTACTGTATTTTTAATCAAATAAATGCAGCCTTGGTGAGCAGAAGAGAAATGTTGATTTCTTTCAAACATTAAACAGAGCTTTTATTTTGACGAAAATAAAATAAAAAATGTTGTATTACATTCGACTGTGTAGAAAGAACCTTTTTATTTTCTAAATAAAAACTTCCAAAATATAGGCTACACAACTTATAATATCAAGGGAGAAACTGGAAGCTATGCTGTCTAATCTGATCAAAACATGCAGCACGTCAGACAAGATATTCGCACTAAACCATATAGCGCATTCTCAAATCCATCCATTCATAAAAAGATTACCGGGTACCTGACGAGTACGTTTTAGCAGCGATTTTTCTGCACTTTGGACTTTGAACCCTGACTAACAAGCGAATAGTGTCCAGCTGATGGCACCGCGAGCTCGTGCAGCGCTGTCAGAATCAATCCGTGCATATATTAGAAAACTTTTAGCAATTTATTGCAATAATTGTTTAAGGCCATTTCGCGATTTCAATCATCATAAGAAATTACTCTCCGGCAAAGTTATTTTGTGCTCTTGGGCCCTCTTAGTTCGCTTATGCCTTGGGCCGGCTCTGCTGCAGGACATCAGCTCTCTGGGGGTTTTAGGTAGGAAATACTTCTTAGCAAACTTTTAGTCATAATGGTGTCGACTTGTATTCTAAGTGCACAAATTCAAAGAGTAAACATTTAGCGGGAGTGAGTTGATTTCAGTTTCCAGTGAAGGATCTAGCGTGTTGTAGGCAGTGGATAAAGACTGCAAAGTATCGGAAATATGGAGAGAACGCTGCGACCGAAAATCTGGAAAACCATTCTACATTTTAAACTGGATGACCACGAACAGAGGGAAAAACTGCCATAAGGCTGAGTAGACTTAGTATGATACAATTTACAATAACTGTTCTGTTAATAACCCTCTGTCAATCATAAAAGGCAGAATGCGGACGTATAATCTGTTCCCATTCAGTCGGTCACGTTCGACGTACGTCTCCGTTCCCTCCTTCAGGGAACGAGGGTTACCATACGTAACCGAGACGTTTTCACGAAAGCCTTAGAGCTGTCAAAAGACAAATACGGTAACACGGAGAACGAGTAAACGTTGTGCATTCATATATACTACAGACAAATCAAACTTTTTTCATGCTTTTGTGGTACTTGTTGTGCTTTTCGGAGCCTGACAGCTGTGGTCACTGTAATCTTTCATTGCATAAAGAGCTGTGTGAAGTTGCTTCAAAAAATGTGTTTCACAAAATATAACAGAATACGACTCCGAAATGACATGAGGGTGTGTAAAAGAGACAGAACTTTCATGCTGGTGTGTGAAATATCTCTTTGAAAAGGCTTTGCTGAAAGATTCAGAGGCTGCTTTGGGTTTGGATGTTGATAAGACTGAAGTGGACAGGAAGCACACAGAGCCTGCAGAGGCTGTCAAGAGTTGTGCTTTCATGTAAAACCACACAATGAACACACTCGACCGCCAACATTTGGCTGTTGTTCCCTTATGGGAACCAAAGAGAGAGTGAGGGAAAAACCAAAGGCATAGTGAGGGAATCTAATTACACATTGATATGGTCCAATGCTTTAAAAGGGAAAAGAGTCAAACATAAGAAAGAAGCAGTGGAGGTGATAACTGTCAGACTTCGCCTCTCCAAATAATTGTCGAATCAGTTTCAGAATCAGATAAGTTTCATTAACACAACATCTCCACTTCAGTTTCTATTCATTTCATTTTAAATGGACGTGTTCACTCAAGCAAATCCTTAATTGTAGTTGGTTAATGTGGGTCAGATCGCTGCTGGCAAGGCTTTTGCTAATGAATGTATCTCTGTGTTTTGGTCATCCATGGCTAGTGGGTCATTGTTTCAGGGGTTCAGAGATTATTTTCTCTTTTCTCTCTCCCCAGTCACCATCGACTCACTCTACAAGGTCACAGAAGGTCGACAGTCTGACATCTTCCATCGCCATGCGGAAGGGAGCTTTGATCCGAGCTGTTGTTTCACTATTTACCACGGCAATCACATGGAATCTCTGGACCTGGTGACCTCGAACGCAGAGGAAGCGCGGACATGGGTGACCGGACTCAGATATCTGATGGCTGGGATCAGTGATGAAGATTCACTAGCCAAGAGACAACGCACACACGATCAATATCCTTTACTGCAAGGTGGATGGATGGGTGGGTGATGGATGGGAGGGTGGATGGACGAGTGGATGGATGGATGATGGATTAACGGGTGGGTGGATGGATGGGTGGATGGATGGATGGATGGATGGATGGATGGATGGAAGCGTGGATGGATGGTTGGGTGGGTGATGGATGGATGGTTGGGTGGGTGATGGATGGGAGGGTGGATGGATGGATGGATAGGTGGGTGATGGATGGGAGGGTGGATGGATGGATGGATGAGTGGTGGATGGATGGATGGATGGATCGGTGGGTGATGGATGGGAGGGTGGATGGACGAGTGGATGGATGGATGAGTGGTGGATGGATGGGTGGGTGATGGATGGATGGGTGGATGGATGGATGGATGGAAGCGTGGATGGATGGTTGGGTGGGTGATGGATGGGAGGGTGGATGGATGGATAGGTGGGTGATGGATGGGAGGGTGGATGGATGGATGAGTGGTGGATGGATGGATCGGTGGGTGATGGATGGGAGGGTGGATGGACGAGTGGATGGATGGATGAGTGGTGGATGGATGGGTGGGTGATGGATGGATGGATGGGTGGATGGATGGATGGATGGATGGATGGATGGATGGATGGGTGGATGGATGGGTGGGTGATGGATGGGAGGGAGGGTGGATGGATGGATGAATGAGTGGTGGATGGATGGATGGGTGGGTGGGTGATGGATGAGAGGGTGGATGGATGGATGAGTGGTGGATGGATGGATGGATGGGTGGGTGATGGATGGATGGATGGGAGGGTGGATGGATGGATGAGTGGTGGATGGATGGGTGGGTGATGGATGGGAGGGTGGATGTACGAGTGGATGGATGGATGGATGATGGACGAGTGGTGGATGGATGGGTGGGTGATGGATGGGAGGGTGGATGGATGGATGGATAGATGGGAGGGTGGATGGATAGATGGGTTGTGGATGGATGGATGGGTGGGTGATGGATGGGTGGGTGGATGGATGGACGGGTGGATGGGTGGGTGATGGATGGGAGGGTGGATGGATGGATAGATGGATGAGTGGTGAATGGATGGATGGATTGGTGGGTGATGGATGGGAGGGTGGATGGATGAGTGGTGGATGGATGGGTGGGTGATGGATGGGAGGGTGGGTGGATGGATGGATGGATGGATGGGTGGATGGATTGGTGATGGATGGGAGGGTGGATGGATGGATGAGTGGTGGATGGATGGATGGATGGGTGGGTGATGGATGGATGGATGGGAGGGTGGATGGATGGATGATGGATGAGTGGTGGATGGATGGGTGGGTGATGGATGGGAGGATGGATGTACGAATGGATGGATGGATGATGGATGAGTGGTGGATGGATGGGTGGGTGATGGATGGGAGGGTGGATGGATGGATGGATGGATAGATGGGAGGGTGGATGGATAGATGGGTTGTGGATGGATTGATGGGTGGGTGATGGATGGGTGGGTGGATGGACTGGTGGATGGATGGACGGGTGGATGGATGGATGAGTGGATGGGTGGGTGATGGATGGGTGGGAGGGTGGATGGATGGATGAGTGAGTGGATGGGTGGGTGATGGATGAGTGGGAGGATGGACGGGTGGATGGATGGATGGATGGATGCATGGATGGCTAGTGGATGGATGCATGGATGGATTGACGGGTGGATGGATTGACGGGTGGATGGATTGACGGGTGGATGGATAGATGGATGGATGGATGGATGAGTGGATGGATGCGTGGATGGATGGATGGATGGATGGATGGGATGGGTGGACGTACAGATGGATGAATGGATGCATGGATGGCTAGTGGATGGATGCATGGATGGATTGACGGGTGGATGGATTGACGGGTGGGTGGATGGGTGGGTGGATGGATGGATGCGTGGATGGATGGATGGATGGGATGGGTGGACGTACAGATGGATGAATGGGTGGATGGATGAATGGATGGATGGACGGGTGGATGGATAGATGGATGGATGGACGGGTGGATGGATGGGTGGGTGGATGGATGAATTTATTACAGTAATAGTTATAATTTACTCATCTATATGTTCTTCTGGGGACCACAAAAGTCAATGTTTTGAGAAATGTTCATGCTGCTCTTTTATATACAACAACTGCATATTTGCAATTATATATACACACTACCATTCAAAACTTTAAGGTCAGTAAAGTGTAAGTGTAAAAAATATGGAAGCATCACAGAAATTTATTATATTTTAAAGTATATTAAACTTTTGACCGGTACTGTATATATATATATAAGCATGGCTACATTTATGGTGATTTTTTGTCACTGCCTTTGTTGTATGTGTAAAAGAGCAGCTTTGACATTCAGAATTTAATACATAATTTTCAATTTGCATAATCTTGTAATGGATGGATTGATGAGAATACATCATTGGATGAATAGGTTGAGGCAGAGAGGGAAGGATTTGTGATCGATTTTGGCTGATTTACAAAAGAGAGAGAAATGCAAAGAGAGCGAGAGCACGAGAGAGAGAGAGAGAGAGAGAGAGAGAGAGAGAGCTCTTGAGTCAGTGGGTTCAGTGCTTCAGGGAGTCGTCCTCTGCGGGGAGTTCTTACAGAAGCACAGCCTCACATGAAAGCACCGGCCTCAGAGGAAGAGGAGATAAAAAGCCAGAGCTGCTCATCTTCTCCTCCCGAATGTTTATGTCTGTTATTCTCATTAAAGAGGTTTGAGTCATCATCAGGAGGCGGTCATTATAATCTGCCATAACAGCGTATGGCCGCTGGTAATTTCACTTAAATGGCAGTTCAACTGTGAGCCGTTTTACAGTTGTTCAGTGTTCAGCGCCCTCTGTTTTAAAAACACAGTCCTGGAGGAGCCAGACGAGCAGTCTTTTAGAGAGCCTTCAAAATTAGGATGTGCGAGACTTGCTATACAATTTCCTGCACATTTAGGCGATCTGGAATTTCATGTGCACTATATAGGGGATAGGGAGCGATCAGACAGTGCACTATATAGGGGATTGGGAACAATCAGACAGTGCACTATATAGGGGATAGGGAACTATCAGACAATGAGTTAAAGTGCACTATATAGGGGATAGGGAACGATCAGACAGTGCACTATATAGGGGATTGGGAACTATCAGACAGTGCACTATACAGGGGATAGGGAATGATCAGACAGTGCACTATATAGGGGATTGGGAACGATCAGACAGTGCACTATATAGGGGATAGGGAACGATCAGACAGTGCACTATATAGGGGATAGGGAACTATCAGACAATGAGTTAAAGTGCACTATATAGGGGATAGGGAACGATCAGACAGTGCACTATATAGGGGATTGGGAACGATCAGACAGTGCACTATATAGGGGATAGGGAACTATCAGACAATGAGTTAAAGTGCACTATATAGGGGATAGGGAACGATCAGACAGTGCACTATATAGGGGATTGGGAACGATCAGACAGTGCACTATATAGGGGATAGGGAACTATCAGACAATGAGTTAAAGTGCACTATATAGGGGATAGGGAACGATCAGACAGTGCACTATATAGGGGATTGGGAACTATCAGACAGTGCACTATATAGGGGATAGGGAGCGATCAGACAGTGCACTATATAGGGGATTGGGAACGATCAGACAGTGCACTATATAGGGGATAGGGAACTATCAGACAATGAGTTAAAGTGCACTATATAGGGGATAGGGAACGATCAGACAGTGCACTATATAGGGGATTGGGAACTATCAGACAGTGCACTATATAGGGGATAGGGAATGATCAGACAGTGCACTATATAGGGGATTGGGAACGATCAGACAGTGCACTATATAGGGGATAGGGAACGATCAGACAGTGCACTATATAGGGGATTGGGAACGATCAGACAGTGCACTATATAGGGGATAGGGAACGATCAGACAATGAGTTAAAGTGCACTATATAGGGGATAGGGAACGATCAGACAGTGCACTATATAGGGGATTGGGAACGATCAGACAGTGCACTATATAGGGGATAGGGAACGATCAGAGAGTGCACTATATAGGGGATAGGGAACGATCAGCCAGTGCACTATATAGGGGATAGGGAACGATCAGACAGTGCACTATATAGGGGATAGGGAACGATCAGACAGTGCACTATATAGGGTATAGGGAACGATCAGACAGTGCACTATATAGGGGATAGGGAACGATCAGACAGTGCACTATATAGGGTATAGGGAACGATCAGACAGTGCACTATATAGGGTATAGGGAATGATCAGACAGTGCACCATATTGGGGATAGGGAACGATCAGACAGTGCACTATATAGGGGATAGGGAATGATCAGACTGTGCACCATATAGGGGATAGGGAACAATCAGACAGTGCACTATATAGGGGATAGGGAATGATCAGACAGTGCACTATATAGGGGATAGGGAATGATCAGACTGTGCACCATATAGGGGATAGGGAACAATCAGACAGTGCACTATATAGGGGATAGGGAACGATCAGACAGTGCACTATATAGGGGATAGGGAATGATCAGACTGTGCACCATATAGGGGATAGGGAACCATCAGACAGTGCACTATATAGGGGATATGGAACGATCAGACAGTGCACTATATAGGGGATAGGGAACGAGTCGGTCCAGAGATATAGCACATAGTCGGTCCTGCGTGTTTCAAGGCACTTCAGTGGGATTTTAACTTGCATTTTTTTAGAAACTTAATTGATTCATCAACCGCTCTGACGGATTCATTATCAACTGAGTGATTCTATTTGAATGATTCTTTTAAAGAACAGGCTTGAAAAGTCATTTGTTTATAAATTAGACTACGCTGGTTGCTCTGTGTGCTTTTGGTTTATTACAAAGGACCAGTTCATGAAGACTCATTTGTTTATGAATTGTGATTCATCTTAAAATTAGCAGAATCAATATCAAGAGATCAGAAAATCCATATTTTTAGCGTGCCCTACAAAACAGATTCAATCATATTTCTATCACACACAGTCAGGCATATAAATGTACCCATGCTGTACAAGACATGCTTAATAGATAAAAGAGAACCGATTAACAATATAAAATAGATCTTCTGCTTTGTACAGCTCTGGTTTAAAGTTTATCATGATTAGCCGCGGTTACCTGAATCGACCGCTATCTTTGGATGACTTTCAAAGTCTGCAGACACTTCCAAGTAGCCTCTGTTTTCCTTTCGGTCACAGAAGCGCTGCCTCTGTCCTGTCTGTAATTACATCCATCACAGGCTCACTGCCAAATGTCATACTTCATAAAACCAGACATCTCTTCTTCCACAGTTTAGATGATCCATTTCCTGACAGCTTCGGATCACCCGTGCATGCATAGAAATATTCCTATATGCACATATCTGCAAATATCCTAGCAAATTTCACATACAGTATTACATATGATCCACACATAAATATCTTGCATATCATGATTGAGATAAAGCGTTTTTTCAACATCTCATTACTCAGGACCTATTCATCGTTTCGAGAGCAGACCCATTGCTCAGAGCTGGCCATTATTTAATGAAAAAACAATGCAAATGTCCGCCAGCACTGTCAATAAGCCTTGAGTTTCCGTACTGGTCAGCGACGGGATCTCTCTGTTGGGCATTAGAGCAAATTGTGTTACAGTTCTCTGAGAAGAGAAAAGCATGAGCTCATCCACTCGTGTTTGCACAGACAGAAATGTAATTTAGATAATAATGTTCCTAATTAGGGATTGTTATGTGTAGCAAAATGTGTTTCTCTGTGTTCTGTAGTGAAATGAATGCAAAAACTGACACTTCAAATCAACATTTCCAAAGCAAAAATCACAACTTCTGAGAATGCCTAAATATATGTCCAAATCCACAACTTATTAAAAATAAGTATGTATGTCTAAAAACAACTAGAGAATCTATAAGCCTTTTTTATATAGAGCTACACCGATCAGGCATAACATTATGACCTAATATTGTGTTGGTCCCCGTTTTGCTGCCAAAACAGCCCTGACCCATCGAGGCATGGACTCCTCTAGACCCCTGAAGGTGTTCTGTGGTATCTGGCACCAAGATGTTAGCAGCAGATCCTTTAAGTCCTGTAAGTTGCGAGGTGGGGCCTCCATGGATTGGACTGCACATCCCACAGATGCTCGATTGGATTGAGATCTGGGGAATTTGGAGGCCGAGTCAACGCCTCAAACTCGTTGTTGTGCTCCTCAAACCATTCCTGAAGCATTTGTGCTTTGTGTCAGGAGCATTATCTGCTGAAAGAGCCACAGCCAGCAGGGAATACCGTCTCCATGAAAGGCTGGACATGGTCTCAACAATGCTTAGGTAGGTGGTGCGTGTCAAAGTAACATCCACATGGATGGAGGACCCAAGGTTTCCCAGCAGAACATTGCCCAAAGCATCACTGCCTCCGCCGCCACACCTTCTTCCCATAGTGCACCTGGTGCCATGTGTTCCCCAGGTAAGCCACGCACACACACCCGGCCATCCACGTGATGTAGAAGAACACGTGATCATCAGACCGGGCCACCTTCTTCCATTGCTCCGTGGTCCAGTTCTGATGCTCACGTGCCACTGTTGGTGCTTTGGGCGGTGGACAGGGGTCAGCATGGGCACCCTGACTGGTCAGCAGCTGTGCCGCCCCATACGCAACAAACTGAGATGCTCTGTGTATTCTGACACCTTTCTATCAGAACCAGCATTATCTTCTTGAACAGCTTGAGCTCCAGTAGCTCGTCTGTTTGATCGGACCACACGGGCCAGCCTTCGCTCCCCATGTGCATCATTGAGCCTCGGCCGCCCATGACCTTGTGGCCGGTTCTCCACTGTTCCTTTCACTGCAGACCGGGAACACCCCACAAGAGCTGCAGTTTTGGAGATGCTCTGACCCAGTCGTCTAGCCATCACAGTTTGGCCCTTGTCAAACTCACTCAAATCCTTACGCTTGCCCATTTTTCCTGCTTCTAACACATCAACTCTGAGGACAAAATGTTCACTTGCTGCCTAATATATCCCACCCACTATCAGCTGATGAAGAGATCATCAGTGTTATTCACTTCACCTCGTCATAATGTTATGCCTTATCGGTGTATATGGAATCAAGTGGTTACACCAAGTTTTGCTGTTTTTACTCCCACCAGATGACACTAATCTGCCTTCAAACATTGGATTTGAAAGGCATTGTCTCTATTTTAACAGGAAATACTGTTTTAATTGAAAAGTAATTCAAAATATTAGAAAACATTTACTTTTGTATTATTTTCAATGGGAATTTTTTTTTCATAATTATTGCATAAATATGAATTAGTACCATGAAATTCTCTCAAAATACAAAAGAAAAAAGATTATTGCTTTTACTGAAAATAAAAAAAGTAACATTTCAGGTGTTCGGTCACTTTTGACCGCCAACAACACAAGTGTGAAAATGACTCCCCCATCCAAAAATGAGCACCATACAAAACTTTCATTTTGCGATGATTTTTTCCAGTTTAAACAATGTTTCCATCACAGTGTAACTTTTCTCTTAACCCTGCTGTAAGTGGATGAAGCAGACCTTTGAGGAGGCGGATAAGAATGGAGACGGTCTTCTGAACATTGAGGAGATCTACCAGCTTTTACACAAGATGAACGTCAACTTGCCTCGCAGGAAAGTCAAGCAAATGTTCCAGGTATGTGGGAAAGATCGGAAAAGTGTTAGCCTAAAAGAAATAGTCCACCCAAGGATGAAAAATTTCAGTTTCTCTCTTTAGATGAATGCAAATGAGGATTTTATGTAAAATAACCCACCTCAGTGAGTCCATATAAACACACCGTGAAGATCAATAGAGAATCGAGCGTTATGTTTCTTCCAGAATCTCACATGCAAGCCACGTACTACAGTCGGCTGTAATTAATGGTATATAGTTTAAAATATTAGTATTTTTATTACACACACCCAGGGCTCGACATTAACACCCACCAAACGCGTGTGTATTTCAGCAGTGGCGTGTAACACAGTCACTGGCCCCTTTGGCGGGTTGAATTTTATTTATCATACAAACATTTTTCAGTTGTAGTCTTTTAAAAACGCATCTTAAATAAACTAAGTGCAATGTAGTGATACATATCGATACTGAAATATCTGAAACACCTCCAATACTTATTTACGGCACAATACAATACCATCTGCGCTTACAGGGCTTGAATTTCGGCGTGGGGTTGCGCATAACTTTACTCATTCCCGCATTTTGTGTAAACACCTAAAGTGCTCGCACACAGTGTAACGCCACCTCTCAGTGCTAAATAGGCCTTTATCACAGAGGAATTGAATACCGGAAGTGCGCGTCGAAGCAGTGCGCTGATTCTTCCGGTTATGAATGTTTTCAGTGTGTTGTTAACACCTAGCTGAACAAACTACACTTAAAATAAGCATCTGGAGGATGATTTAAAAATCCGGACATTTTCAGAGACAGGAGAAGAGATAAACTGATCATTACTGTGTACAGGATTGTCCAAACTCTGCTGAACGTGTAGTTCTTTAATCCAGCATAAGCCGAGGGTCGTAAACATACGTGATTATTTCACCACGCGGTGTCAGTGCTCGTCTAAATAGTGACCGCGATGAAGTGTGTGTGAGACCTGACGAATAAGATCTGAATGAACATATTTATTTGTATTAAATATTTTAGTCATTATTCTGTCATTTTTCATTGACAATCATTTCACTGTAGCCCAGTGTTCATTTTGACAGCATATTTTGATTTAGTTTTAGTCATAGTCTTTTGACTAAAATGCCATTTCGTTTTAGTCATATTTTAGTGAATTGTTTTTAGTTTTAGTCTAGTTTTAGTCGACTAAATATCATAAGATTTAGTCTACAGTAGATTCAGTCTCCTAAAATCTAATGAGTTTAGTTCAATTGTAATACTTTAAGCATTACATAACTGACTGTCACTTGAACTGACATTTTGACATCATTTTGTTTTTGACATTAAAAATACACGAAAGAGCTCAATTCACTTTTTTGTTTGTTTTTAAAAACACCTATATAGTTTTTATAACTTTGTATTTCTGTTTTAGTTAGTAGGCCATATCAGGTTAAGCTAAAGCTTCAAATAAGTTTGTTTATTTAATTATTTTTTATTTCAGTTAACATTTATTTAATTTCAAGTAATGAAGATTTTTTTATGGTTTTTGTTAACTTTTATAACCCTGATACTTTATTGAATGTGTCAAATACTGGTCTTTCCTCCTGACTATGAATTAAATGGGAATTAAATTAAATACAGTTTATTGTGTAAGCAAAAACGAATATATAATGTGTGACTTTTAATTATAAACCAGCTGGAAATACACCGGAACTCTTATTTTGAAATATCGCCTTACTATTGCAGTTGCAGGAGCTCATTCAAGTTCAGATGAGGAGATAAAATATGCGTTGTTACAACCGTCTAAAACACATTACTATATAAACATCGTAAAGTAAACATTGTCATTATTGATCAGCATTAGTTCATAAATAATTGCCTGGCATAAATGTGTGTTATTGATTGATTGTGAGCCGCTCTGGAGCGCTGGATTGGGGATGAGCCTGTAGAAGCGCAACAGCTCCGTGTTCTCCAGCGGTTAGATCAGTTCAGCTCAAATGTGGCATCTGTGACACAGGACATCAGTTCTGACTGGATCTCTTCCCTAATCGTCCCTCCTTAACATTATCGTCTCGTTTTTATTTGTTGACGAAAATGATAGTTGATTTCCGTAATAGTTTTTGTCATCCAACACTAGTTTTTATTTAGTTATCGTCTCTTTTTCGTCAGTGAAAAAAGGTTGTTGACGAAAATTATGACGAAAATTATTCGTCAACGAAATGAACACTGCTGTAGCCTACAGTATATGTAATTCACACATTTATGCCAAAATTCAGTCACGCTGTTAACGTATTACTGTTTAAGATTAATTAAATGTTTAACATCGTTAACTTTCTTTAAGGCAGTTACCGCGCAACCATTCATCTATTTAATACTGTCATGAAAATGAACCATGGTTTTATTACAAATAAAATAAACATAGTTATTGTAGTTTAATCATGGTATTTATAGTAAAACTAATACAAATAAAACATTGTTACTACATTCTTACTATAATAAAACCATGGTTAACTTTCGTAAGGGTGTTTATCAGTCAAATTAATTTAAAAATGTAACAACAGGTATGAAATATGATTAGTAATAGAAACACTATTAATGAGAAGATGAGCACTGGACTGCGGCAGGTTAGAAATATATTTATTATTCAGAATGCACATTTGGATGGGAACATTTCAGCAGGCTGACGATATGAGGCATAAACATCCTCAGTTTGGAAATGCATAGGCCTACAACACACAAACACACTCCCGCGTATTATTTTAAAAGAAGGACCTTCATCCTGCCACATTAGTCTCACCCATGCTTTTAGTGTCAGGAAATGATCAAATCTGAGGTAAGGATGTCATTATTTAGTATTAGAGCACCGGATCGCTGCAGCAACACCTTTGAGAAGGTTCAGACATTATAGTTTAGATTGCTTCGTGATGGGACCGGAAGTAGCACTGCTTCTTACCGGAAATAGGAAGTGTGATAAAGGCCTACTGAGTTCGTTTTTTCTGCTTATTGCGCTTAACCAGTTAAACACACACAAAATAATGTCAAAATGCCACGAGTATTCACGTAAACACAGTCAGTTCTGTTTTAAGTGAACGTAAACAGTTGAGAAAGAAAACGCATGTGTTACTGTGCGTTCACATCAGACGCGACTTGTGCAAATAAATCACGCTATTCGTGTGTAGTTGGACGCTTGAACATTTTGAGTTTACTCGCTTAATTCGCCTGTGACATTCACTTCATAACAGACGCAAATTCGCGTCATGCGAGGAGCTTCTGCCAGCCGGCTCGACTCGTTGCAAAATGGCTGACATGGATTTTTTTTTAAATACGGCGAATAAGCTCAATTTGTCGGCTTTAACTAGCTTGTAGCCTCAATAGGCCTATGTATGGCTCAAATTGAGTAAAGAGCGTTTTTTACAACTTACCAGACTGTCCGACCTCCTCACTCACTTTCTTCCAAGCAAGATCCTTTTTATTCCTGTTTCTATAAAGTACGTACAGCTCCGGGTAAACACATATGATTTTGTCCTCATTGTTGTCACTACTAAAGCAAGCTCCTGATTGGTTAACGTGGCTCGAATATCCGCCAAAGTTTAGATTTTTCAACTCGCGAATGCTTCAAACGCGCAATTCGCTCAATTCGCGCCGTGTCATATCGCAGAATGCCTATTCGTGTCTTTGCATTGACTTAACATGTAATTCACTCGGGCGAAACGCTTCATTTGCGTCTGGTGTGAACCAAACAGCATCCTCCCGCAGTTTCTCTTGAAGCCAATACGGAAGTGACTTAAACTGCAATTCATCGACCGGCCACTAGGGACAGGCTCCAGAAGGAGCAGAATCTCATTGAGCTCATGTTAAAATGCCCAACTTTACAGCAGAAGAACACATGTTGACAGTCTGGTACAAATTGTGGTTTTGGTCTATACGGCTAATTTTGCCCTTCATGACGACTGTGAGGGGGGTGAATTTTTGTATAACTCATTCGTTTACATTATATAAAGCATTAAAGTTCTGCATAATTAAGGGCGTGGCCACATTGAGTAACAGGTGGATTGTTGTTTGTCTGCTGTCTGTTAAGGCCAATTTATACTTCTGCGTCGAGTGCACGCAGAGGGTACGGCGTACCCTACGCATAGACGCGTTTGATACGCCGTACCCTACGCCGTACCCTGACGCGCACCTCTCCAAAAATGTAACAACGCGTCAATTCTACGCGGACCGCAAGCGCTGTGATTGGTCTGCCAGAACCCTTCCCTCAGGTCAATAAATAAATAAAAAATCTGCGATAGTAGTGTGTGTGTGTGTCCAGAAATTGGATGATAGTTCCTTACGTCTGCTATAACACAATATTTTGCAGTCCAGCGATTCTTTATGGTAGTAAATAAATACATAGATCCGCTGAGTATAGTTTATTTATTTTCTCATTAAAACCAAAGATGTTAATCAGTAATTGTATATCAAGAACAGGGACACATTAGGGTATATTTCGTGAATGAAGTCTCCGCAACAGCAATCGAGCCACCGCTGCTGAAAACAGCGGCCACGAGCTCCGCATGATTTCACAAACACATTCCAGCGCCAGATCGCCTTATTTAACTTTACTAATCAACTAGAGATGCTTAATTTGCTTTAGATACAACAACTCAAGCTGCAAGAAAAGCCGCTCTCTCACTGCTGCTGATACTCCGACATGAATGTACAGATTCTCCACACGAAGCTGCTTCTTCATCGGCTGTTCTCTTGATTACACCAACATGCCCGAGGACACTGCCTACTAGCGTCTGCATGTGTAACTGCACATTGACGCAGACAACAGCGCAGAAGTATAAATGCTCACGACGGCGTCGGCTACGCGCGTAGCCTACGGCGTACACTACGGCGTACACTCGACGCAGAAGTATAAATTGGCCTTAAGTCATCACGTCCCCTCAGCTCCGCCCACATCCCGCCTCTTTGCCCATTTTCTGTTATCCGGGAGTGACGCGCGATGACTCGCTGTAAGATGGTGACGGCCAGCTCGACCGTACTTTCCGCTTCAAAGCTGCTCTTCTGAATCCTATGGGTGACGGCATGGACACTACGTCCATATTTCTTTACAGTCTATGGTGTAAACGCACCATAACAGTGTAATGGATCCGTGCGTTAGCTCTTAAAGTGACAGCAGCCTAATAATCTGCTGCCAAATTATGAGATAGTATTAAATATATCTATATGGCCGTTTTTCCCCATGGTATGAATGTCAAAATTGTGGTCAGTGAAAATGCTGAGTGGGTAGTTGAGCGAGCCACAGTGACTGGTGAGCAAAAAAGTGAATGTCAAGCCCTGCACGCCCCTATTATTTTGCTTCAGAAGACAATGATTCATGCACTAGTATGGTTGTACCTTTTGGGAACCTATTCACTTGCAGTAAAATAGTAAGACTCAGTTTTACTGGATATATTTCAATGTAATCTTCCATTATGCATTATGATTGTTGTAGTAGTAATAATAGTAAAGCCATTATGCACTTTTGCTCATTCTCTGCGTGTGATCACAGGAAGCAGACACCGATGACCAGCAGGGCACGCTGACGTTTGAGGAGTTCACGGTCTTCTATAAGATGATGTCTTTACGGCGAGACCTCTTCCTGCTGCTCATGTGCTTCAGTGAGAAGAAGGATCACCTGACCGCTGAGGAACTCGGCAACTTTCTGCGTGTGGAGCAAAAGGTCAGTGTAATATCTCTTCCTGATCTTCCACACATGATATGTTGTCTCATATTTCTCCTCCAGAAGTGAAGCTTGGATCGATGTCCACCTGCACTCAATACTTTTATGCATTAAAACTCACATTTGATAATCAAAATCACTTTCTTAATGCCCTTAAAATAGCTTGACTGTAACTCTACACTTGCCTCATTTAGTATACGTAGACTCATGAATATGCAAATTAGCCCCGCCTCCACTCACTCGCACCAGCTCGGATTACCTGATCCACTCGCTCAGCTGTAGTAAACATCTGTTGTGTAGCTGCACAATGGCAAGTGGCAATACTGGTTTAATTCAGCCATATATGTTTGAACCAGAAACAGATTCTGAGTCTTTAATGGCTGGCACAAACGTGGCCAAGGCTGTTCTAGTTGTTTTCATGCTTTCATAAGCATACATGATTATTGCAGAAGCTTTCTCTCTCAGCCTTGCATAGCGTTTTCAATGTAAATCCCATAAACATCATCCTGACTGATGTTCCAGAACCGCCTCTGATGTCTCACATGGTCAGGCTCTTACTTTCTTTTCCTCCTGTCTTCACGCTCTTGCATCTTACTACTGTATGTACTATATATTTATCCTACTGATGAATGCTTTAATCTGATCTATCTATCTATCTATCTATCTATCTATCTATCTATCTATCTATCTATCTATCTATCTATCTATCTATCTATCTATCTATCTATCTATCTATCTATCTATCTATCTATCTATCTATCTATCTATCTATCTATCTATCTATCTGTCTGTCTGTCTGTCTGTCTGTCTCTCTATCTGTCTGTCTGTCTGTCTGTCTGTCTGTCTGTCTGTCTGTCTGTCTGTCTGTCTATCTATCTATCTGTCTGTCTGTCTATCTATCTATCTATCTATCTATCTATCTATCTATCTATCTATCTATCTATCTATCTATCTATCTATCTGTCTGTCTGTCTGTCTGTCTGTCTGTCTCTCTATCTGTCTGTCTGTCTGTCTGTCTGTCTGTCTGTCTGTCTGTCTGTCTGTCTATCTATCTATCTGTCTGTCTATCTATCTATCTATCTATCTATCTATCTATCTATCTATCTATCTATCTATCTATCTATCTATCTATCTATCTATCTATCTGTCTGTCTGTCTGTCTGTCTCTCTATCTGTCTGTCTGTCTGTCTGTCTGTCTGTCTGTCTGTCTGTCTATCTATCTATCTGTCTGTCTGTCTATCTATCTATCTATCTATCTATCTATCTATCTATCTATCTATCTATCTATCTATCTATCTATATATCTATCTATCTATCTATCTATCTATCTATCTATCCGTCTGTCTGTCTGTCTGTCCATACATACATCCATCCGTCCATCTTTTTAATTATTATGTATATAAACCTCACATTTTTTACAGTTACTTTGAGCATTTTACTGAGCGTCATGCATTTCTTTTATTGTCCTTCTTTCCCTATTCGGCTCAGTGTCTGCCTGAGCTCTTGTGCATTCTTTAAGATTCAGAAAGTGAAAGCCTCGGCCATTATAATGTCTCTCCAGCTGAGGTTATGAACAGCCTCAGTGTGATGCTGAAAAAGCCTCTCTGTGGCCCTGCTCCCTCTCTCTGCCCACGCACAGACCCCGGAGCCCTCGGGGAAGCTGTGAAAAGAGGGAAAGGGTGCAGACAAAGCAGACGGATGAAGTCATTTAGTGACAGAATGGCAGTTTGGAGGGTTTTTGTGATCTTATTTTAAGAGGGGGTGACCCTCAGAGACCGAATGATTGACGTGTTATGGATGCTCTCTGGAAGAGGGACATGAGGTTGACCCTCTCTTTTCATTTCCTCTCCGTTTCTTCACAGATGTCCAATGTGACTCCTGAGCACTGTCTGGACATAATCAATAAGTTTGAAGTCTCGGAGGAGAACAAGCAGAATGAGGTTCTTGGAATCGAAGGTGAGAACTATATGTTTGGCCACACTTCTCTTTCTTCCTATTATCCTACATTGATCGCAGAGCACCTGACAGAATGGCTAGAGTTAAAATATTCTTGATCATGTGTGTAATTTAAAAAACATCACGTTAATTATGTAGTAACATAATTAACGTAATTAACATAATTAACATTTCTATCGATCTGCTTAAATGTTGTATATGTCATGTCATGACTACTATGTTTGCTCGGACTGCACCTAAGAATTTCACCTACTGTTGCACTTGTGCATATGGTAGAGTGACAATAAAGTGATTTGATTTGAACTAGGGCTGCCCCCGATTTAAGAGTTCCTAGTCAACTGTTAGTCGTTCATTTTAGCCATTAGTCGACTATTACAATATCGCAATCTTTCACCCATGTTTTAATTTAAACTGTAAACCTGTGTTGTGCAACACTTTGCCAAAACATGAAAGTGTGTGTGTGTGGCGAAACCTCATCTTATCTCGTCGGGGCTGTGTGTTTTGGGTCCATGAGTGTCTCAGAGGCTCAGTTCAGCTGGACTCCGTGTAGATCTGATGGAACTGACCCTTTAATCCTCCACCGGACAGACATCTGTGAGGAAGAGATCTGACTATCTATCGGTCTCTCTGTCTGTCCGTCCGTCTAGCCATCTGTCCGTTTACCTATCCATCCATCTATCCATCCATCTGTCTATCCATCTGTCCATCCATCCGTCTTTCTATCTATCTGTCTATCTATCAATTCATCTGTCCGTCTTTCTATTTGTCGATCCATCTGTCCTTCTATCTATCTGTACGTCTATCCATCCATCCATCCATCCATCCTTCTATCTATCTATCTATCTATCTATCTATCTATCTATCTATCTATCTATCTATCTATCTATCTATCTATCTATCTATCTATCTATCTATCTATCTATCTATCTATCTATCTATCTATCTATCTATCTATCTATCTATCTGTACGTCTATCCATCCATCCATCCGCCGGTCTGTCCGTCCGTCCGTCTTTCTTTCTTTCTATCTGTACGTCTATCCATCCGTCTTTCTATTTGTCCATCCATCCATCCATCCGTCTTTCTATCTATCTGTATGTCTATCCATTCATCCATCTATCCATCCGTCTTTCTATCTGCACGTCCATTCATCTGTCTTTCTATCTATCTGTACATCTATCCATCCATCCATTGATCCTTCATCCGTCTTTCTATCGATCTGTAAGTCTATCCATCCGTCCATCCGTTTGTCTTTCTATTTGTCCAACCATCCGTCTTTCTATCTATCTGTACGTATATCAATCCATCCATCATCCATCTATCCATCCGTCTTTTTATCTATCTGTAAGTCTATCCATCCGTCTGTCTTTCTATTTGTCCAACCATCCGTCTTTCTATCTATCTGTACGTATATCCATCCATCCATCCATCCATCCATCCATCCATCCATCCATCTATCTATCTGTATGTCTATCCATTCATCCATCTATCCATCCGTCTTTCTATCTGCACGTCCATTCATCTGTCTTTCTATCTATCTGTACGTCTATCCATCCATCTATCCATCCATTGATCCTTCATCCATCTTTCTATCGATCTGTAAGTCTATCCATCCATCCATCCATCCATCCGTGTGTCTTTCTATTTCTCCATCCATCCGTCTTTCTATCTATCTGTACATATATCAATCCATCCATCATCCATCCGTCTTTTTATCTATCTGTACGTCTATCCATCCATCCATCTATTCATCATCCATCTTTCTATCTATCTGTAAGTCTATCCATCCGTCCGTCCATTTGTCTTTCTATTTGTCCCTCCTTGCATCTTTCTATCTATCTGTACGTCTATCCATCCATCCGTCCGTCCGTTCGTCTTTCTATTTCTCCATCCATCCGTCTTTCTATCTATCTGTACGTATATCAATCCATCCATCATCCCATCCGTCTTTCTATCTATCTGTACGTCTATCCATCCGTCCTTCCGTTCGTCTTTCTATTTGTCCATCCATCCCTCTTTCTATCTTTCTGTACGTTCATCCATCCATCCATCTGTCTTTCTATTTGTCCATCTATCCATCCACCCTTGTCTGTCTGTCTGTCTGTCCGTCTTTCTATCTATCTATCTATCTGTCTGTCCATCCATCCATTCGTCTTTCTATATCCGTCTTTCTACATTTCTGTCTGTATGTCAGTCCGTCTGTCAATCATAACATTTTCACTTTTAAAAAGTCCCTGGAATGATCCCTCCAGTTGTTGCACGCCTGCATTTTTGCCATCTCCCTTTTTGTCCCTTTATTTTATATGATGTCCCCATATTTTCTTGGCAGAGTTGATGGTTTATGGTTGTGACAAATTATATTTTAGCAGTGCATCGATCATTTGACAGAATTTTCAACTTTTGAAAAGACTTGCCTGTATTTTTCTTTCACATTTGTTTATATTAACTCAAAGATATTATATAATATCCACCGTCTAGGGTTCACCAGCTACATGCGGAGCCCCGTCTGTGACGTGTTCAACCCTCAGCACAACGAGATCAATCAGGACATGGATCAGCCTCTGTGTAACTATTTCATAGCCTCTTCCCACAACACCTATCTGACCGGAGACCAGCTGCTGTCCCACTCCAAGACGGACATGTACGCGTGGGTCCTGCAGGCCGGCTGCCGCTGTGTGGAGGGTGAGATAGCACGAAAGATATCAATGTGTCCAGCGGTTGTCTTGTTCTGTTTGAGCCCTGTTTGTGACTTTGTTTGTGTTACAGTGGACTGTTGGGACGGTCCAGACGGGGAGCCTATGGTCCAACACGGTTACACTCTGACCTCCAAGATCACCTTCAAATCTGTCATTGAGACCATCAACAAATACGCCTTTGTGAACAATGAGTGAGTACTTCCTATGATCAGTCATTACTTGAGGTCAGGAAATCATTTTCTTCGCATCTTTAAAAGCATCACTTCTGGGCACAGTAAATCCATTCACAGCTCATTTAAAACAACCATATGTTCTCTCTGTCTTTATGCTGAAAGAAAGGCATTCATCACATGAGATACACTCACTGTCATATCAGTGGGTTCAAAAACAGTTTTCATTTACATAAGGGTAAAATGTTGGTCATCATGTTGACATCGCATGGCCGATACCAGTCTCTTTATCTCAGTAAACACTATTAATGGTTGAAAAAATGAGTTATGGGTGACAAACACACCTGGAAAATTAAAATGATTGTTATTATAAATCCAAAAAGTTACTATTAAGTTATTAAAAATTAAAAAGTATTAAAATTAGGGCTGTCAAATCGACTAATCGTGATTAAAAAAGTTTGTTTATATAATATATGTGTGTATAATATATATGCATGTATGTATATGTGTGTAGATATACTGTATACACACACTGACAAGCACACACACACATATATATATATATAATATATGTATTTATACACACACATATACACAAACTTTTATGTTAGATGCGACTAATCACGATTAACCAATTTGACAGCACCAATTACAATGTATTATTTGTTTAGTAATTCTTTTATTTTATTTTTAAAACATTAAAAGATGAATAGATGTATGTTTCACTGAATGAATCATGCAACTTGCTGGGATCATGTGATCAATGTAACATAAACATAAAAACATATTTTTTTTGTATACATAATGCATAACGTCTCACATAATATTTGTATATATATAGTAAAATATAGTACTATACAGTATATAATATGCAGTAAGCAGTGTGTGCATTCCATAAAAAAAACATTATAAATTAAATGACAAATTTACAATTATATATACTAATATATGGGTCAATGACATATGTATTTTTGTGTCTGAATTCATTATTTTCCTATAAATAATTGTAATAAATACATGTCATATATCAACTTGATCAACAATATTTCCTTTATAAGAAACCCTTTTATTTATTTTCTAATTCAATTGACTTTTTGAGTTGTGGTGTTTGAAAGACCAAAAATGTTCAGGTGGTGCGACCATCCGAACGCACAAGCAGAAAACAAATAAAAAGGGTCATTTTCTCAGTAAAATTCTTAATCAAATAGTTTGGCATGATTTTACATTAAATTCAGTCCTATTTCAAAACTATTATATTACTTAAAAAACATTTGTTCGAAAAATGTACTTCTCCAAATGTCAGGGAGAGCGACCGACATAAAAATACCATTTTATTGACTATGATACCTCAAACGGGGTTGAGTCCCTTCGCTTATACCCCGATCTAGTCTCTTTTCTGGTGCACCAAAAAAGGGGCTACTTTGGCTGATAAGCCTGGGTGACCTGAGGATTACAGTGAGGCTTCCCTGCCGAGTACACCTCCGTGGGCCCCCTACTCCTCTATCGCATCGCAAGCATGTTGAGACGGAGGCCACCTCCGCCCTGCTGAGTGCACGAGGGTAGTTCTGGCCGAGGTTGAGCTGCGCACAGCGCTGGCCCTTGGCCAGACGATGTCCACCCTGGTCCAGAAACACCTTTGACCCGGATTTGGTTGGAACTGTTCTCCCCCGGAGGAGGGCCGGGTGGAAAACCATTAGTAATTCTGTTCCGCCACTGGTGTTAAAAACAGCCAGTGGTACCCAAATTCTCAAGAGCACTTCCAATACCTCTGGGTCTCGGGAGTTCAGGAATGGCAGCGTGTGACGCTACAAAGCCTCGCCGCTCTCATTCCCCTCCCCACAAGAGGGCGAGAATGGCAGTGTGTGACGCTACAAAGCCTTGCCACTCTCATTCCCCTCTTCTCAGCGGTGCGTGGACGACAGTGTGCGACGCTATGCCTCGCCGCTGTTCCCGCTGAGGAAGGAGGTGAGGCAGACCGTGTGCAACGCCACAAAGCCTTGCCACGCTCAGCCCCTCCTTCATTCGGGGAGCGCGCTTGGTGGTGTACAACGCTCCCATGCCTTGTCAACCTCTGGTGCCTCTCCAAATCGCCAGCAGGTGGCGCTGGCTGTCGGGACGCACACAATGTGCCTCCTCACTGTCTTTAAATTGTTTATACATTAATTTGGAGAGTAACTGAAATTATTACAATATCAAAATATTAAAAACTTGCGATTAATCGTGATTAATTACAGAAAAAATTTGATTAATTTGTTACTTTTTTTAATCGATTCCCAGCACTATATACACACATTTCGTAGTGGCATCTCAAAAAATATATACATTTTTCAATACACTCAAAAGTTATGACCACATATATTTTTACATAACTTTAACTTATCAAAATAAGTTGAGCAGGTTTCAGCTTTTTTTTTATGTTATACAAGATTCAAATCATTTTTAAAGCCAATTTAATGTAATTTAAGTTGAAATAACTTAAACAGCCAAGTTGATTGTACTTAAAAATTTAAGACAGAAGCATTTATTTTTACAGTGTAATTATCTTCATTTGTGTTAGACGGCTTTCTGTTCATGTGTGATAGACTGTGTGATTGACAATTCAGATGGGCCTGCAGACCTTGAGTTTGCTTCTCTTCATCTTACGATTATCAGATACTGCACCCAGTGAGTTGCATGACATAAAAATTATATTTAATTTGTTGTGGGAAATTGTTTTGTTTTTCGCCGTGAGGATAAGTACAGTAATAACAGAAGATGACTTTATGTACCACAGCCTGGATGCTCCCAGAAAACTACCTGGCTGTCTGTTGAATGGTGTTTTATCATTAAACAGCCACCTGTTTCTGCTAATGGCTCACCGTAATGGAGCAAATGAGCTTTCAGCACATGCACATCACATGCAAATTACGCTCAGCATATCCCATGATGCCTGCTGAGACGGCATTGCTATCGCTCTAGGCCCACAGGCATCTTTTTAATCTTTCCATTTCCCTCTTTCTGATTCTTTTGTTTTTTCATGTATGTGTGTATTTGAGTGTGAGGCTTTTTAAACCCGGAGGGTGTCCTATGATTCCCTCACAGTCCTGACACTCAGGTAGAGCTTGTCTGAATCGAATTCAGTCATTTTCAAAGAGCACGGATTCATTTTTACATTTTCTCAACACTGAAATGTATATATTTGTGCACTCCCTGTTGATATGTAAAATATATACAATATGTAAAACTGAATACATTTTTAGTAACACTTTACTTAAAGCCTTTATGCATTACAAAATTATTTTTAATGCATTGTATGGTCACTATAATACACTTTTAGAAAGTATAATGCATTAAAACACAACAAAAACAATTGCAAATGTAACAAGGAATCTGTGAATATTATCACACATTTTAACTTTGGTTATATAACTTATGAAAAGATATATATAGATAATATATATTTGAACACCCTGCTATTTTGCAGGTTCTCCCACTTGGAAATCATGGAGGGGTCTGAAATTGTCATCGTAGGAGCATGTCCACTGTGAGAGACATAATCTAAAAAATCCAGAAATCACAATGTATGATTTTTTAACTATTTATTTGTATGATACAGCTGCAAATAAGTATTTGAACACCTGAGAAAATCAATGTTAATATTTGGTACAGTAGCCTTTGTTTGCAATTACAGAGGTCAAACGTTTCCTGTAGTTTTTCAGCAGGTTTGCACTGCAGGAGGGATTTTGGCCCACTCCTCCACACAGATCTTCTCTAGATCAGTCAGGTTTCTGGCCTGTCGCTGAGAAACACGGAGTTTGAGCTCCTCCAAAGATTCTCTATTGGGTTTTGGTCTGGAGACTGGCTAGGCCACGCCAGAACCTTGATATGCTTCTTACAGAGCCACTCCTTGGTTATCATGTCTATCAGCTAGAATTCTGACCCTCAAAGACCTGTTAGTCTGCCTTTAAAATGTCCACCTCCACTCCATTTATTATCCTAAATTAGATGCACCTGTTTGAGGTCGTTAGCTGCATAAAGACACCTGTCCACCCCATACAATCAGTAAGAATCCAACTACTAACATGGCCAAGACCAAAGAGCTGTCCAAAGACACTAGAGACAAAATTGTACACCTCCACAAGGCTGGAAAGGGCTACGGGGAAATTGCCTAGCAGCTTGGTGAAAAAAGGTCCACTGTTGGAGCAATCATTACAAAATGGAAGAAGCTAAACATGACTGTCAATCTCCCTCGGACTGGGGCTCAACCTCCTTCCCTCAGTTAGAGCATTGAAGATGGGTCGAGGCTGGGTCTTCAAACATGACAATGACCCGAAGCACACAGCCAGGATAACCAAGGAGTGGCTCTGTAAGAAGCATATCAAGGTTCTGGCGTGGCCTAGCCAGTCTCCAGACCTAAACCCAATAGAGAATCTTTGGAGGCGCTCAAACTCTGTGTTTCTCAGCGACAGGCCAGAAACCTGACTGATCTAGAGAAGATCTGTGTGGAGGAGTGGGCCAAAATCCCTCCTGCAGTGCAAACCTGCTGAAAAACTACAGGAAACGTTTGACCTCTGTAATTGCAAACAAAGGCTACTGTACCAAATATTAACATTGATTTTCTCAGGTGTTCAAATTTGCAGCTGTATCATACAAATAAATAGTTAAAAAATCATACATTGTGATTTCTTTTTTTTTTTTTTTTTAGATTATGTCTCTCACAGTGGACATGCACCTACGATGACAATTTCAGACCCTCCATGATTTCTAAGTGGGAGAACTTGCAAAATAGCAGGGTGTTCAAATACTTATTTTCCTCACTGTATATATAAAATGATGTACATTTATCTTACAAAAGACAAAAAAATACAGATTTTTGCTCCGTAAAATGTGTTTTTCTCACATGTTTTTGGAAACACCTTGTTAGAGAAATACGAATAAAATATGCAATGTCGAGACTATGAATGAGAGTAGAGACCAAAGTTAAGTGATTTTTTTTGAGTGTGCAGATCATAAATGAAGTAAACAGAACAGGAAGACGGCAAGGGAAAGAAAGTAGAAAGAGAGACCAACAGGAAAAAGGAAAGAGTGAGATGGCGAGAGAGAGAGAGAGAGAGAGAGAAGATGAGTCGAGATGAAAGAAATACGGATAAAAGGTTCATGTCAGAGGAAGGCTCTGGAGGCAGGGAGCAGCTGCTGACTGTTCTTGCTGTTTTCCCTGGTTTGTGATTACTGTCACCCTCATCCGTTCTGTCTTCTGTCTGCTGCTGCGTCAGGTTCCCCGTCATCCTGTCCATAGAGAATCACTGCAGCATTCAGCAGCAGAAGAAGATCGCTCAGCACCTAAAGGAGATCTTCGGAGACAAGCTGGATGTGGAGGAGGCCCTGAACAAAGACCCCAAGCAGATCCCCAGCCCGAACAGCCTGAAAGGAAAGATACTCTTAAAGGTATGATGATGTGAACCCCGTTTCTGCTCTAAATGTCCACACCGGTACAGGCTAGTTTTGTTTTGATGCTGGTCTAAATGATGAACCAGTATAGTCATGCTGTTCATCAAAAATGACCAGCATGCAGGACTGAAAGGTATAGTTCACCCTAAAATGAAAATTAAGTTATAATTTACCCACCCTGGTGTTGTTGTAATGGCGAATGCCCTTCTTTCTTTTATGGACCACAAAAAATGTCCCGTTCGCACTCATCCGTATAATGCCAGTGAATAGCTATCATTATCAAGCTTTAAAAAAACCCACAAAAGTATCACAGAATGATCCCATGTGACACATGCCGTATATTCCAAGTGTTCTGTGTGTTTACGATTGTGTTTGGTGAAAAACAAACCCACATTTAATGTATTATTTAATGAAAATCTTAACCTTGGCTGTTGGTCTTGTGTGCTCGACTCATGAGACTCCTGTCGTGTTTTTGTTAAAGCTACACTGTGTGATATTTTCCCCCATCTAGCGGTGAAAAGGTACATGACCATCCAGTAAATATTAGTTTCTGTTCCTCCCAATTCCGATTTCGTTTTAACTCCTACGGTGGCTGATTTAGTCCAAGATTAACATGGCTTCCAGTTCGACCTCGTCCATTAGTGTTGATTTGCCTGTTGTGTTGCCGTCTTAATTCTCTTTTTTGCTTCCTTGGCGACTCTGTTACATATCCTCGAGAATAAGAGTGATCCTCCATCAGCAACAGACTTTCAAAAAGGCTTTCAGGTTTTCATATAGCAGTCTCAAGCAATCCCCCTCTTCACATTCGACACGGTGCCATCGAGTGTTAAAACTAAAACTAAAACTTGGCTAATGTACTTTCAAGATGGAGGGGCAACATGGCGACCCCCATTCGAACCCCTTACCCGTATGTATTTTCCATGGCATAATATAAACTTACGAGAATACTTTATTACTTGAAAGAAGTAAATATACATTAATGAGCACATATATTTTTGAAAGAACTAAGTTTTTTTAGCTAAGAACAAACAAAAAAAGTTACACAGTGTAGCTTTAATCTTGATTTCTCACAATGTGTGTGCTTTTTTCTGGGCGAGACAGAGTGAACTGTAGGGCCAATAGAGGCTCATGAGTCGTGCACAGAAGACCAATGGCCAAGGTTAGGGTTTTTGTTTACATTACATTTCAGCTTGTTTTTCAGCAAAACCCCCAGAACACTTGAAAATACGACACGTGTTTCACGGAATCATTCTGTGCTTCTTTTCTTAAAGGGATCATAAACTGAGAAATCAAATTTTCCTTTTGACACATTAGAGGTCATCATACTATAAGAATATACTGTAAGTTTCAGAACCGAAAATGTCCTTGTTAGTCCAAAAACAGCTTTTATTGTAACCAAGCCCAGAGAACGACTCGCTGTGGAATGAGCCTATAATAGATGGTGAAAGAAGCTCAACCTAGTTCATCATTGCATCTTTGGTCCCGCCCACTGGCGTGTTAGTGAGATGACGAGGAGAGAAGAGCGACTACAAATAACATCATCTTCCAAAGGATCCTAATGCTGGGAATGTGCTGATTTATTTTCATCAATGTGAATGTCTCAGTTGAGCTTTTTTTTTTTGTATTCGCTACATTTCACTGTGGATTCTTTGGCAAATCAGTCGCAATTTCGGAGCATGTTTTGCAAACAGACTTTTACGATATGGACTCGACAGTAATGCCACAACATGTGAGTAAGGCCCGATCACACAGAACACGTTTTTCAGGTTTGAAAACGCGATGCACACAGCATTTTTTTGCGGCCAATCACAGCAGTGGGCGTTTACACTGAAGTCTCACAGCAGCCAATCACAGCAGTGGGCGTTTACACTGAAGTCTCACAGCAGCCAATCACAGCAGTGGGCGTTTACACTGAAGTCTCACAGCAGCCAATCACAGCAGTGGGCGTTTACACTGAAGTCTCACAGCAGCCAATCACAGCAGTGGGCGTTTACACTGAAGTCTCACAGCAGCCAATCACAGCAGTGGGCGTTTACACTGAAGTCTCACAGCAGACACGCCCTTTCAAACAGAGCGTTCAAATCAGAGGCTAAAATCAGGGTAGGACAAATGCCTTTTATTTCTAAATTATGACAATTTTAGACGTAAAAATCATACTGACATTATAAGTCCACCAAGGAAACATTATAAAACAATAAAACAATGCAGTTCATGACCCCATTAAAGCTTAATGCTGGTCGCTATTCACTGCTATTATACAGACGAGCGCCAGTATGACATTTTTTATTTCTCCTTTTGTGGTCCGTAAAAGAAAGAAAGGCATACGGCATTAGAACAACACCAGGGTGTGTAAATGATGACTTAATTTAAATTTTAGGGTGAACTACCCCTTTAAGATTACGTTTTCAGACAATTAAAACAGGTCATTTACTTACTGATTCCAAATTGACTTCTAAAACATTTAACAGCAGAGCTTCAGTACATTTCTAAAATGCCATTAGATAATGAGAAACTGAAAATGGACGCTTTTATGCCACATCCAGACAGATTTAGTTATCAGTCGGACAGACTTGTTGGAAGTTTGACAAATCCACATTTCTATGGTGGTTGGGCCTTAAAATAGTTGGTACTGAAAGACCAGCCAATGATGAAATTCTCTTTCGGATGGAAAAATGGTGATGAACGGAGACAGTCTGAATGTGTGAAGGGAGAATGAGTGTTAGTTAGAAAGAGATGGGCTAGAGGAATGAGAGTTGAGCTGCTAATGGTGAAGAGAAGGAGTGGGGGTTGGATGTCATAGTCTAGCAAGTTGGGAAAGACACACACACACACACACACACACACACACACACACACACACACACACACACACACACACACACACACACACACACATCAGAGGATTATCTTCACTGTCCTCCATGATGCAATTATTATGTGTGTATTTTAGTGTAACTGAGTGGCAGATGATGAGGTAAGTTTCAGAACTAGTCCAAAAAATGCTTTAATTATAACTAAGCCCAGGGAACGACTCTGAGCCTATCAGTGATCAGTGAAAGAAAGATTTTGGCGTTATTTACTAAAGACACGCAGTGATAAATAAGCGCTGAAAAGGTATGGACAGAGTTATTTTTGCAGCTGACCTTACTGCATATGCGTTTGTAGGTGTTTCCCTTTCAGACACAAAATTTAGGGGAGGAGAGTATTTAAATTAATCACCTTTACTAAGGTTTGCGCTGGTCAGTTTACTGGTGTTCGCACCATTATTTACCACTCAAAAAAGCATATCTTAAACCGGTAACACTTTATAATAACTACACGCTATGAAGCATTAGTTAAGCATTAGTAAATAGTTAATTCATCATTTATATAGCATTAATATACATTAATAGGCAGTTTATAAATACAGCTATAAATGCTTTATTCTTGATTTATAAACATATCTATAATGTGTTTAATAATTGTATTTTCATACTTTATAAATTATCATTTCTAAATTAAGTATTACATTATTTACAAACCAGTTATTTAGGAGTTGTCAGTGGTTCATCAGATCATTTAGAAAGTGTAAGTAAAGGATTAATAAACTATTTAAATATAAATTTGTACATCTTATTATTTAGACATATAGAAATAGTTACTCAGCATGTTAATAAATACTTTATTAGAGGGATAGTTCACCCAAAAATGAAAATCATTTACTCACCCTCAAGTTGTTCCAAACCTGTATGAGTTTCTTTGTTCTGCTGAACACAAAAGAAGATATTTTGAAGAATGTTTGTAACAAAGCAGTGAGAGCAACCATTGACTACCATAGTATTTTTTTCCCCTACTATGGTAGTCAATGGTTGCTCTATCTGCTTGGTTGCCTGCTTGGTAGCCTTTAAATCTCCTTTGTAAAAGCTTCACTTTAGATGAGCTCACAAAAAGAGTTAACTGACAACTACTAAATGTTTTACAACTACCTGAATTAATCATAAATTACAGTGGAAATACATGTTAATAAAGCATTTATTAACACACTGAGTAACTATTTCTATGTGTCTAAATAATAAGATGTATAAATGTATATTTAAATAGTTTATTAATCCTTTTCTTACACTTTCTAAATGATCGGATGAACCACTGACAAATCCTAAATAACTGGTTTGTAAATAATGTAATACTAAATTTAGAAATGATAAATTGATAATTTATAAAGTATGAAAATACAATTATTAAACACATTATAGATATGCTTATAAATCAAGAATAAAGCATTTATAGCTGTATTTATAAACTGCTTAGTAATGTCTATTAATGCTTTATAAAGGATGAATTAACTATTTACTAATGCTTAACTAATGCTTCATAGCGTGTAGTTATTATAAAGTGTTACCCTTAAACCAGACGCTAATGTGTGCTGCTCTTGGTAGATTGTGTTGGTCATTATGGTCTGTGTGCGTCTGTGTTCTTTCATATGCGCGTCGTCAGTTGATCACACGCAGAACTTTGCACTCCCATCTGCGTTTTTTTGGAATCGCGCTCTCACGCTAATTTGCCCTGTTTAGTAAATCTGGCCCTTACACGGTAGAAAATCATCCGACATGATTAAATATGTTCATTTCTTCTCATTATGAGCTCCAGCAAATGTAGGATTGCACCAAAAATGAAAAAGAGAGAGATTCTATCATCATTTACTTAACCTCATGCAATTTCAAAACTGTACAACTTTCTAATGTGGCTCGTAGATTAAGATATTTTGAAGAATGTCCTAGCTGCTCTTTTCCATTTAATAAAAGTTTGCTGAAATGGCCATTTTCAAACTTGTTGCATCAAGACAAGTTATGCCTGGTTTGACGTCAGTAACTTCAAACGCCATTGGTTCTTGAGTTCCTGTGTGGCTGTTTTTAGAGCTTGAAAATCCCTGAGCTGAGACATTTTTATATTAGTAAATCTGGACAGAATATTCATTTTGGCTTAGCTATTTCTTTAACGGTGTAATGGGATGACAGGTGGTCAGTGAGATGAGAAGAGAAGAGAGTATTGCTTTGTAAATACGGACGTCATTGTGCCAGCGAGGAGCTTGGCATTAGTAAAGCAGGTCAAGACAGATGGCAGTGCCAGCCTGCGACTCTCCAGGACCCTCCTAGTTGAGCAAACAGTGACGGCAGACTCTCAAACTCAACAGGAACCCTTGTGATTGGAGCACACTTGAGTAAATCCCCGCACTTGAACGCGCGTCTCTTTTGATAACACACACACACTTAAACATGTCACAATGTCAGCTCCCTCCGCCAGACTGTGTTCCTGCAAACTCTGTAGGTCAAAAGCAAGGGATTGATTTTCCCCCCGTCTTGTCCTTCCACAGGCGACTCTTATTTCCCACTAGCCCTCAGACAAATGCATTTGTGAGAGAGGCCGAAAGACGAGGAGGAGACAAGGGCTTATGCTTGGAGTTCAAGGCTTAATGGCCCTTAAACCTTAGGGTTGCAATGCTCTGGAGTGTCTAACACACTGTTTACACCTGGTATTAAGATGCATTTTGAAGTAGACGACGTTTTGAGCTTGTCCACTTTTGACTTCCAGAGGTAGTCGAAAACACATTTGACCGGATTGCTTTCGTAGTGTAGACGCTCATGTGGTCAAATGCACACGAACAGCCACTAAAAGACCCCCACTCTCCGCCTACTGACCTAACGCGTAAGTAATCGAGGGAGACACATTCCCATTTACACCTGGTGTTTTAATCCGTCTCTTTTGTCCACTTTCAACCACTTCTGTCCTGATTTCTTCGTCTGTATGGGCTTTTTCAGATCTTTCAATCTAATTTACATTAGATCGAAATTTACATATGAACGTGCACGGAGACGACGGAAAAACACGTGGAGTGCAGCAGCTTTCGTTTCTGCTCTGACAAAACTCGAAACTCACTCTGTGAGTGTGTGTTAGAAACATAGACTGTGAAAAAATATGGACGTAGTGTCCGTGACGTCACCCATAGGATTCTGAAGAGCAGTTTTGAAGCGCAAAGTACGGTCGAGCTGGGCGTCGCCATCTTAGCAGCGCGTCACTCCCGGATAACAGAAAATGGGCAAAGAGGCGGGATGTGGGCGGAGCTGAGGGGACGTGATGACTAACAGACAGCAGATAAACAACAATCCACCTGTCACTCAAAGTGGTCACGCCCTTAATTATGCAGAACTTTAATGCTTTATATAATGTAAACGAATGAGTTATAAAAAAATTCACCCCCCTCACAGTCGTCATGAAGGGCAAAATTAGCCGTATAGACCAAAACCACAATTTGTACCAGACTGTAAACATGTGTTCTTCTGTTGTAAAGTTGGGCATTTTAACATGAGAGTCTGCTGTCTTCTGGAGCCTGTCCCTAGTGGCCAGTCGATGAATTGCAGTTTAAGTCACTTCCGGATTGGCTTCAAAAGAAACTGGGGAACTTTAAAACACTTTAAACCAAAGTTGGGTCTCTGACAAAGTTTAAATCCCGTCTGGATAGCGCTCTTCCCACCATGTTTATGCGTTAGGTCAGTAGGCGGAGAGTGGGGGGTCTTTTAGTGGCTGTTCGTGTGCATTTGTCCACATGAGCGTCTACACTACGAAAGCAATCCGGTCAATGCGTTATCGACTGCCTCTGGAAGTGGTTGAAAGTGGACAAGCTCAAAACGTTTCAGACCCTGTTTACACCTGTATTTGGTGTCATCCACTGGGGATCCAATCGACCAAAACGCATCGTTATAAAACGGTTAGTTCCAGTCCTTGATTCTGCGATTGTGATTCAATAACTGCGTTTTATTCACGATAAACACGGCTATGACCACTTCACCCATAGGCTCTTTGTATCACTGCACAACACACTTAGCAAACACTCTTAGCAACTTAAACATATGTTTGTTCTCGTTGATATTGTTCATTGAAGCTTATTATAAGAGAGAGATTGAGTGAGTGAATGTGTTACCTCAATTCAGATTTAGCATATTCCTTTAGGTCAGTCCTATGTTCATAGTAAAAAATCTGTTGAATGTCCGCTGCGATTCCTTGTCCTTTTAACAGTTCCCGTGTCCTGACAGTTACAGTGCTCATTTGTTAGTTGCGTCTTGTTCCCGTGTTCACAAAACAAGTTTCAGTCCTTTCAATATAAAAGTCTTTGCTATTAGGGTGACTCAATCATTGTCGTAATAATGTAACTTCTGTCGCTGCCGCTGATCTATATAGAGAACATTTATATAGATCAGTGGTTGCGGTTCACGGTCAGGGGCTATTTCTTCCAGCGGAAGGGAGGCTTTTAGTGATTTTACTTCATGAAAGTTGCATTGATACATATACAGGGTTCCCACGCTTCTTGAAAGTACTTGAAAGTTCTTGAATTTCAGACATATGGATTCAAGGCCTGGAAAGTACTTGAAAACAAACATAGGTCCTTGAAAGTGCTTGAATTAAGCATGAACTGCATTTTGTTAGAGTAGCATGGTGCTATTACAAAAATTGGCCTTCATGCGCTGCCAAAGCCAGAACAAAACAGCATTACGGGAGGAAGCTGTTACAATATATTTCTGCTGTTCCATAAGCGCCATCTACTGTCAAAAGCCCTATTCGGACGGTAATTGTTTCTCGTGGGGTCGTAAGGTACTTTCATCATTTTCATGGGCTAGTCTGTGATTTTATTGCCGCCAGAATCCAGAATGTCAGTGTTTTTCTCCCACCACCACCGTAAAAATCCCCGGCTGAATTACACCAAGGTTGTGTGGTAATTTGATTATCGTTTTCAATTAAAATGTAAAAATTCGTTTTCAAGATGAGATCACTTCAAAATTCACTGTTTATATCCTTTTTGACCACTGCAGGCCACCGTACGGTTGCGCTTTGCTGTAATTTGGATGCATTTTAAAGATCTAGACTTTCATTACTGAAATGCTGGCAAGTATTTACAAGGGCAATATTTCATCACCACTCAAAAAATAAAAAGAAGAAAAGCATGTAAACATTTGAAATGGGCCGTTATAACGGCAGCAATTATATATGTTAAATATAATATATGTGCAGGTCTTTCAAGCCTTCAAATTGATTTTTAAAAAGGTACATGTACAGGTGATTTAATAAATAATGCCTAACAATTAACTTGTCCGTATCTTTTCATTTAATTGGAAAATTAAAGTATACAATATTATCTCTATATTTTGATGTTTTAATTAAGTAATGATTTATAAAAAAGAATATAAATGTTATAAGCAGGAATAAGAGCTGCATCTTGTACACCAGCCTCTTTCCTCGTTGGATTTTGTAAAATTGGAAAATTTTCCTCATTTGAAATGGTATTTTAGTTGTCAGTATATGCCTTAGCGTTAGTGCATTAATGATAGACACAGGTACAGTAGGTATTTGATATATTGGCAGTAACACACCCACCTTTATCATATTTATTGTGCTTGATTTAAAATAAAAGGTGCTTTTGAAAGTCTGGTGTTCATGAAAGAGTGGGAACCCTGTATATATTTTGGCTTTAATATTTGTATTTGTATTTGTGTTGTGTTTTATTAACGCAATAAGCCCCTTGAAGCTGTGGTTTATGGTGAATTTATAACAGCTACGGTTTCACTGTTAACCATACTTTATAATACCAGGTGTAAACAAGTTCCTTAAGATGCTATTTATCCTCAGGTTTAGATATTGTGGGTCATTGGCTTCCTCCCAAATGAGATTCCTCTGTTGTATGAATAACAAGTGAAAACAAGAATGAAACACAAACCGAGAAAACATTACATTGCAGTCTTCCTAAAAAGATAATGTTACTTCCTTGGCCCCGGGGTTGCATACTACACTTATCTTTCGCCTGGGGCCAAGAGCCATTAGTGTGGATTCAGTTCTAGTATCAATATCTGAGGTGCTGTGTCAACACACCGGCTGTAAGGTGCTGTCGATAGTTTAAACAGAGGGGAAACACTATCTAACACTCAATATTGGAGTTGTTTGCTGACAGGTAAGAATTATGGAAGCATCCATTGCTCCTTTTTTCTGTCTGTAGGGGAAGCGTCTTCCTCCATACCTGTCTGCGGATGCTGAGGAGGGTGAGGTGTCTGACGATGACAGCGCTGATGAGATTGAAGATGACTTCAAGCTGAAGAATAGCCTGGTAAGACTATAACACACACCGGGTAGGATTGAGCAGAGGGATTGATTACTAACACACATGCACACTCAGCACAGAGATTTCAATCATTTTTGTACGCCTGGACAGGCACTGAAAACCTTTTGGGTAACTTTAGGGTCGGACGTGATCCCATAGCGGGGCTGTCATTCATTAGTAAATGATGGAGAAAAATGTTCATGAAGGATCTTTTTAATGCCAAGTTATAAAAAAGTCATATGTATGACTTTGACTCTTCAAAGTTCAATGAGTACAACAGACCTGAATGAAACCGTTATAATGCATTTTAAACATAATTGCGCTCATTTAAAGCAGCACTAGGTAACTTTTCAACCTTCATAATATATTTTCAAGACTCTTGTGATGATACATCGACTTACAATAGGTTGAATGGCACGTCTGCCATAGCCTGACGGGGTCTGTATCGTTTTTAATCGTACTTTTAAACTTCAGGTTTCGGGTAGTAACCCGAGAAAAAAAAAGAACTACAAAATTTGACTGCTTTACGGCATATACGTCACTTCCACCATCACCCCCACTTCCTTAAATTCGGACGTGCGAGGGTTGGGGTTAGCCTATATCTAAACGGCGTGTACAAGTTTGGTAGGGGCTACATTCTTGCAAGTAAATAGTACAAAATCATATTTTAGGATACCTAACATGTCTGTGATATTTGTTTATTTGTCTTGCCTCAAGCTATAATGCAAATTGATTTTTCAAATTTGAAGATTCATCTATAGTAGCTTTATTATATTGACGATATATGGTTATTACCTCCCACTCAAACATTGAATCGAAGCATCATATAGATTCTGTAAAACGGTAACCAATAGACTAGACTACTATAATGACGCTGGCTTGTAAACGTGAGCATCGCGATCATTTGGCGTTTGAAAAAAATAATAAAACCCATGAAATGATATTCATATGACATGCTGAAACATATGCCACTGAGATGAAGACATTTCACACGCGACGCAAGCAGAACACCTGCATGTGAACTCCTCCTGCAGTGTTCATAGTTGTCATGTCAACGAATGCACGTGAGACACATCCCCTGATGCAGGATGACAGAGTTTACGACAGTAGTAGAGGACAATACTGTTTCCCAACTGTAGGGGGACCCCGAGAGCAAAACATACCTAGTGCTGCTTTAATAGAAATATTACATATATTACTTATTCTTTCTCATTATTAATCCGGTGTTCTATGTAGGTAAAACATTTAAGCGTCTCTAAAGTTGTATGTACTTTACACATGGGTCTTCAACCGGGGGTCCGTCAATTAAAGGTGCCCTAGAATGAACAATTGAATTAACCATGGCATAGTTGAATAACAAGAGTTCAGTACATGTGAGTCTCAAACACCATTGCTTCTTCCTTCATATGTAAATCTCGTTTGTGAAAAACACCACAGAAAAATGGGCGAATCTCAACATAACACAGACTGTACGCAACAGCCGGGATCATTAATATGTACGCCCCCCAACATTTGCATGTTCAAAGCCAGGCGGAACTGCACAGCCGACCAATCGGGAGTTCTGCAGGTATTGTGAACAAGCATCACACGAGGATAGCGAAAATGGCAGATCATGGAAATAAATGTTATGTTCCAGGCTGTGCAGGGGACGTGTGGACTTATCATACCCTTCCCACAGAACAAAACTGTCAACAGGCATGGTTGATGTTTATCTATAACCGGATACTGCGACAATTTAATTCAAAGTTGTTCGTTTGCTCAGCCCATTTCACCACGGATAGTTTTTCTAACCTGGGACAATATCAAGCAGGCTTCGCTCAGCGTCTGATACTGAAGAAGCGGCAATTCAAACTATATTCCTGCAAGCAGTAAGTAGTGCTTTTATCCACTTATTGACTGTCTAAACAATTTCTGATTAAATTGAAAGTTTCTTAGAGAGACAACATTAACGATAATATCCCCTGTGTTGTCTAGATCCAACGCAAGATGCTAGTACAGTAACAATAGGAATCTCCAAGTAGCATATAACAGTATGTCAAATGACAACGGTTAATATTATTTCCTGCCAGTGTTGTCATATAAATCTACAAAATACAACCGTAGATACATATGGCAATCCCATTTGTCGGAATAAATTATAATTTAGCCTATATTTCATCAACAACACATAACTCAGGAACTACGTTAGTTTAGTTGCTTACAGATAGCTCACTCGATCCTTCTAGCTAACGTCAACCTTCTCCACCACTTAAGTTGAAACGATAGTCATTTGACAAGTACTTTCCGGGCTGTAATCTAAAGCGTTCTCAAGCATTATTGTACCCATTCATCAGTACTCAGAGCTTGAAGTGGAAAATATTACATATGACAATGTAAACTATGGATAGTGGCTGGGTATTGTTGGCTACCTCGCGATCAATACGTATCTTGATACATAAGTTACACTACAATATGTATCGCAAAACATCTCAAAGCATCATATCCAGGCCAACTTTTCAGAATTCCAAATGACTCAATCAATCTTACAGTGCACTCTAAAAAATGCTGAGTTAAAACAACCCAATCAGTGGGTTAAAACATCGCTGAGTTAAAACAACCCAATTGCTGAGTTAAAACAACCCAATCGGTGGGTTAAAACAACACAATTGCTGAGTTAAAACAACCCAATTGCTGACAACCCAATCGCTGAGTTAAAACAACCCAAAAGCTGGGTTAAAACAACCCAATCGCTGAGTTAAAACAACCCAATTGCTGAGTTAAAACAACCCAATCGCTGAGTTAAAACAACCCAATTGCTGAGTTAAAAATACCCAATCGCTGAGTTAAAACAACCCAATTGCTGAGTTAAAACAACCCAATTGCTGAGTTAAAACAACCCAATCGCTGAGTTAAAACAACCCAATTGCTGAGTTAAAAATACCCAATCGGTGGGTTAAAACAACCCAATTGCTGGGTTAAAACAACCCAATCGCTGAGTTAAAACAACCCAATTGCTGAGTTAAAACAACTCAATCGCTGAATTAAAACAACCCAATCGCTGAGTTAAAACAACCCAATCGCTGAGTTAAAACAACCCAATTGCTGAGTTAAAACAACCCAATTGCTGAGTTAAAACAACCCAATTGCTGAGTTAAAACAACCCAATCGCTGAGTTAAAACAACCCAATCGCTGAGTTAAAACAACCCAATCGCTGAGTTTAAACAACCCAATTGCTGAGTTAAAACAACCCAATCGCTGAGTTAAAACAACCCAATCGCTGAGTTAAAACAACCCAATTGCCGAGTTAAAACAACCCAATTGCTGAGTTAAAACAACCCAATCGCTGAGTTAAAACAACCCAATCGCTGAGTTTAAACAACCCAATTGCTGAGTTAAAACAACCCAATCGCTGAGTTAAAACAACCCAATCGCTGAGTTAAAACAACCCAATCCCTGAGTTAAAACAACCCAATTGCTGAGCTAAAACAACCCAATCGCTGAGTTAAAACAACCCAATCGCTGAGTTAAAACAACCCAATCGTTGAGTTAAAACAACCTAATTGCTGAGTTAAAACAACCCAATCGGTGGGTTAAAACAACCCAATCGCTGAGTTAAAACAACCCAATCGCTGAGTTAAAATAACCCAATTGCTGAGTTAAAACAACCCAATCGGTGGGTTAAAACAACCCAATCGCTGAGTTAAAACAACCCAATCGTTGAGTTAAAACAACCCAATCGCTGAGTTAAAACAACCCAATCGCTGAGTTAAAATAACCCAATTGCTGAGTTAAAACAACCCAATCGCTGAGTTAAAATAACCCAATCGCTGAGTTAAAACAACCCAATCGCTGAGTTAAAACAACCCAATCGCTGAGTTAAAACAACCCAATCGCTGAGTTAAAACAACCCAATCGCTGCGTTAAAATAACCCAATCGCTGAGTTAAAACAACCCAATCGCTGAGTTAAAACAACCCAATCGGTGGGTTAAAACAACGCTGAGTTAAAACAACCCAATCGCTGAGTTAAAACAACCCAATCGCTGAGTTAAAACAACGCTGAGTTAAAACAACCCAATTGCTGAGTTAAAATAACCCAATTGCTGAGTTAAAACAACCCAATCGGTGGGTTAAAACAACCCAATCGCTGAGTTAAAAATACCCAATCGGTGGGTTAAAACAACCCAATTGCTGGGTTAAAACAACCCAATCGCTGAGTTAAAACAACCCAATTGCTGAGTTAAAACAACTCAATCGCTGAATTAAAACAACCCAATCGCTGAGTTAAAACAACCCAATCGCTGACAACCCAATCGCTGAGTTAAAACAACCCAAAAGCTGGGTTAAAACAACCCAATCGCTGAGTTAAAACAACCCAATTGCTGAGTTAAAACAACCCAATCAGTGGGTTAAAACATCGCTGAGTTAAAACAACCCAATTGCTGAGTTAAAACAACCCAATCGGTGGGTTAAAACAACACAATTGCTGAGTTAAAACAACCCAATTGCTGACAACCCAATCGCTGAGTTAAAACAACCCAAAAGCTGGGTTAAAACAACCCAATCGCTGAGTTAAAACAACCCAATTGCTGAGTTAAAACAACCCAATCGCTGAGTTAAAACAACCCAATTGCTGAGTTAAAAATACCCAATCGCTGAGTTAAAACAACCCAATTGCTGAGTTAAAACAACCCAATTGCTGAGTTAAAACAACCCAATCGCTGAGTTAAAACAACCCAATTGCTGAGTTAAAAATACCCAATCGGTGGGTTAAAACAACCCAATTGCTGGGTTAAAACAACCCAATCGCTGAGTTAAAACAACCCAATTGCTGAGTTAAAACAACTCAATCGCTGAATTAAAACAACCCAATCGCTGAGTTAAAACAACCCAATCGCTGAGTTAAAACAACCCAATTGCTGAGTTAAAACAGCCCAATCGCTGAGTTAAAACAACCCAATCGCTGAGTTAAAACAACCCAATTGCTGAGTTAAAACAACCCAATTGCTGAGTTAAAACAACCCAATCGCTGAGTTAAAACAAACCAATCGCTGAGTTAAAACAACCCAATCGCTGAGTTTAAACAACCCAATTGCTGAGTTAAAACAACCCAATCGCTGAGTTAAAACAACCCAATCGCTGAGTTAAAACAACCCAATTGCCGAGTTAAAACAACCCAATTGCTGAGTTAAAACAACCCAATCGCTGAGTTAAAACAACCCAATCGCTGAGTTTAAACAACCCAATTGCTGAGTTAAAACAACCCAATCGCTGAGTTAAAACAACCCAATCGCTGAGTTAAAACAACCCAATCCCTGAGTTAAAACAACCCAATTGCTGAGTTAAAACAACCCAATCGCTGAGTTAAAACAACCCAATCGCTGAGTTAAAACAACCCAATCGTTGAGTTAAAACAACCTAATTGCTGAGTTAAAACAACCCAATCGGTGGGTTAAAACAACCCAATCGCTGAGTTAAAACAACCCAATCGCTGAGTTAAAATAACCCAATTGCTGAGTTAAAACAACCCAATCGGTGGGTTAAAACAACCCAATCGCTGAGTTAAAACAACCCAATCGTTGAGTTAAAACAACCCAATCGCTGAGTTAAAACAACCCAATCGCTGAGTTAAAATAACCCAATTGCTGAGTTAAAACAACCCAATCGCTGAGTTAAAATAACCCAATCGCTGAGTTAAAACAACCCAATCGCTGAGTTAAAACAACCCAATCGCTGAGTTAAAACAACCCAATCGCTGAGTTAAAACAACCCAATCGCTGCGTTAAAATAACCCAATCGCTGAGTTAAAACAACCCAATCGCTGAGTTAAAACAACCCAATCGCTGAGTTAAAACAACGCTGAGTTAAAACAACCCAATCGCTGAGTTAAAACAACCCAATCGCTGAGTTAAAACAACGCTGAGTTAAAACAACCCAATTGCTGAGTTAAAATAACCCAATTGCTGAGTTAAAACAACCCAATCGGTGGGTTAAAACAACCCAATCGCTGAGTTAAAACAACCCAATCGTTGAGTTAAAATAACCCAATTGCTGAGTTAAAACAACCCAATCGGTGGGTTAAAACAACCCAATCGCTGAGTTAAAACAACCCAATCGCTGAGTTAAAACAACCCAATCGCTGAGTTAAAACAACCCAATCGCTGAGTTAAAATAACCCAATTGCTGAGTTAAAACAACCCAATCGCTGAGTTAAAACAACCCAATCGCATCGCTGAGTTAAAACAACCCAATCGCTGAGTTAAAACAACCCAATCGCTGAGTTAAAATAACCCAATCGCTGAGTTAAAACAACCCAATCGCTGAGTTAAAACAACCCAATCGCTGAGTTAAAACAACCCAATCGCTGAGTTAAAACAACGCTGAGTTAAAACAACCCAATCGCTGAGTTAAAACAACCCAATCCCTGAGTTAAAACAACTCAATCCCTGAGTTAAAACAACCCAATCGCTGAGTTAAAATAACCCAATTGCTGAGTTAAAACAACCCAATCGCTGAGTTAAAATAACCCAATCGCTGAGTTAAAACAACCCAATCGCTGAGTTAAAATAACCCAATCGCTGAGTTAAAACAACCCAATCGCTGAGTTAAAATAACCCAATTGCTGAGTTAAAACAACCCAATCGCTGAGTTAAAATAACCCAATTGCTGAGTTAAAACAACCCAATCGCTGAGTTAAAACAACCCAATCGCTGAGTTAAAACAACGCTGAGTTAAAACAACCCAATCGCTGAGTTAAAACAACCCAATCCCTGAGTTAAAACAACTCAATCCCTGAGTTAAAACAACCCAATCGCTGAGTTAAAATAACCCAATTGCTGAGTTAAAACAACCCAATCGCTGAGTTAAAATAACCCAATCGCTGAGTTAAAACAACCCAATCGCTGAGTTAAAATAACCCAATTGCTGAGTTAAAACAACCCAATCGCTGAGTTAAAACAACCCAATCGCTGAGTTAAAATAACCCAATTGCTGAGTTAAAACAACCCAATCGCTGAGTTAAAACAACCCAATCGCTGAGTTAAAATAACCCAATTGCTGAGTTAAAACAACCCAATCGCTGAGTTAAAACAACGCTGAGTTAAAACAACCCAATCGCTGAGTTAAAACAACCCAATCCCTGAGTTAAAACGACTCAATCCCTGAGTTAAAACAACCCAATCGCTGAGTTAAAATAACCCAATTGCTGAGTTAAAACAACCCAATCGCTGAGTTAAAATAACCCAATCGCTGAGTTAAAACAACCCAATTGCTGAGTTAAAACAACCCAATCGCTGAGTTAAAACAACCCAATCGCTGAGTTAAAACAACGCTGAGTTAAAACAACCCAATCGCTGAGTTAAAACAACCCAATCCCTGAGTTAAAACAACCCAATCGCTGAGTTAAAATAACCCAATTGCTGAGTTAAAACAACCCAATCGCTGAGTTAAAATAACCCAATCGCTGAGTTAAAACAACCCAATCGCTGAGTTAAAACAACGCTGAGTTAAAACAACCCAATCGCTGAGTTAAAACAACCCAATTGCTGAGTTAAAACAACCCAATCGCTGAGTTAAAATAACCCAATCGCTGAGTTAAAACAACCCAATCGCTGAGTTAAAACAACGCTGAGTTAAAACAACCCAATCGCTGAGTTAAAATAACCCAATTGCTGAGTTAAAACAACCCAATCGCTGAGTTAAAACAACCCAATCGCTGAGTTAAAACAACCCAATCGCTGAGTTAAAACAACCCAATCGCTGAGTTAAAACAACCCAATCGCTGAGTTAAAATAACCCAATCGCTGAGTTAAAACAACCCAATTGCTGAGTTAAAACAACCCAATCGCTGGGTTAAAACAACCCAATCGCTGAGTTAAAACAACCCAATCGCTGTATGTAAACGTACCCAAGTGTATGTAAGCATCTTTTATGTAAAATATCTGATTCAGGCACTAAACAAAAAATAACATGCATTTTGTATGATCTCTCTTATTTTGTTAAAATGATTCAGATTTTCATATTCAATACTGCATATGCAACACTTAAACACTGCGACACTCCAGCTCTGAAAATCTCTCAGTGTTGAGTCTGTCTGCCTCCTCACGCCTCTCTGGCTCACGGTGAGCTGTTGGTGTCCGTCTCTAAAAGCCGATCAATCGTGGCCGAACCCCTGGTGAGCTTCTGTTTTTGTGGAAACACTCTTTTATGCAACAGCCTGGCCGTTTGCCAACAGCTCTGCCATTAACAGAGCCGCCCTCACAATCCGCCCGCCGACTGTTTCCTCCAGATTTTGATGCTGAAATCGATATTTACACATGTATTTTCCCGGACTCATTCATCAACAATAAATTAGTTTCCTGGTTAAGTATTTGTGTTGCTCTTGAACGAAGAATGCTTTAATAGCATTTTAATGTACCCTTGCAAAATATTCATGTTGTTTTGTTAGGCGTAATTAATGTTTAATGATCCGCAAGTCATTGCTGGGAGCCAGTTAAAGGTTTCTATCCTTCATCTCATTACATGCCTACTTAAACGTGTCAGGAAATACAAGACACACACTGGCAAAGCTGTAAGTTGACGCTCATTATGGCTGAGATTTTAAAGCCATTTACCTGTTCAAAAAAGAGAAGGAAATCAAACAAAAACAAAATTGAACCCTTTTTTTTTGGCATAATTGGATCACTTTGAGCCATTTCATGCTCTCTCACATCAGCGTGCCAGGCTTTGATTTTTAATAAAATGATTCATGAATAGCCATTAAAGTGAAGAGAGAGAACACACATCACTTATGCCTCTTTCACAGCGCATGTTTATTTTGCTTCACATATTAAAGTTACAGAATTCACACTGTGTACTCTTGTGGAAAAGAAGCCCTACTTTTAAAAACAGAACTTATTACGGAAATTATATATGGCTTTGATTTAGTAAAAATATTTTTTTCTTGTGACAGTCAAAAATGGCCAATTTTTTAATTTAATTAAATTAATGTACTATATTTTAGTTCAATATTATTTTTTATTTAATATTTTGTATTTTTAGGGAATTTTATGGTACTAGATCATATTTATGCTGTAGTTATAATCCATTTATTCACTTTTTGAAAATGTAATTGCTAACATAAACTGTCGTAAATCTTGAATGCTTTGGATCACAGACTTAAGTTTGAGTGTCTGTGTGTGTGTGTGTGTGTGTGTGTGTGTGTGTGTGTGTGTGTGTGTGTGTGTGTGTGTGTGTGTGTGTGTGTGCGTGTGTGATGGGTAGGTTTAGGGGTTGTGTGTGTGTGGGTAGGGGTTGTGTGTGTGTGTGTGTGTGTGTGTGATGGGTAGGTTTAGGGGTTGTGTGTGTGTGTGTGTGTGTGTGTGTGTGTGGGTAGGGGTTGTGTAGGGGGATAGTATGTACAGTTTGTACAGTATAAAAACCATTATGCCTATGGGATGTCCTCACTTAGATAGCAAAACAAGATTGTGTGTGTGTGTGTGTGTGTGTGTGTGTGTGTCTGTGTGTGTGTGTGTGTGTGTGTGTGTGTGTGTGTGTGTGTGAATATGCGTGTCAGCATGTGTGTTTGTGAATATGCGCGTGTCAGCGTGTGTGTTTGTGAATATGCGCGTGTCAGCGTGTGTGTTTGTGAATATGCGTGTCAGCGTGTGTGTTTGTGAATATGCGTGTCAGCGTGTGTGTTTGTGAATATGCGTGTCAGCGTGTGTGTTTGTGAATATGCGTGTCAGCGTGTGTGTTTGTGAATATGCGTGTCAGCGTGTGTGTTTGTGAATATGCGTGTCAGCGTGTGTGTTTGTGAATATGCGTGTCAGCGTGTGTTTGTGAATATGCGCGTGTCAGCGTGTGTGTTTGTGAATATGCGTGTCAGCGTGTGTGTTTGTGAATATGCGCGTGTCAGCGTGTGTGTTTGTGAATATGCGTGTCTGCGTGTGTGTTTGTGAATATGCGCATGTCAGCGTGTGTGTTTGTGAATATGCGTGTCAGCGTGTGTGTTTGTGAATATGCGTGTCAGCGTGTGTGTTTGTGAATATGCGTGTCAGCGTGTGTGTTTGTGAATATGCGTGTCAGCGTGTGTGTTTGTGAATATGCGTGTCAGCGTGTGTGTTTGTGAATATGCGTGTCAGCGTGTGTGTTTGTGAATATGCGTGTCAGCGTGTGTGTTTGTGAATATGCGCGTGTCAGCGTGTGTGTTTGTGAATATGCGCGTGTCAGCGTGTGTGTTTGTGAATATGCGCGTGTCAGCGTGTGTGTTTGTGAATATGCGCGTGTCAGCGTGTGTGTTTGTGAATATGCGCGTGTCAGCGTGTGTGTTTGTGAATATGCGCGTGTCAGCGTGTGTGTTTGTGAATATGCGAGTGTCAGCGTGTGTGTTTGTGAATATGCGAGTGTCAGCGTGTGTGTTTGTGAATATGCGAGTGTCAGCGTGTGTGTTTGTGAATATGCGTGTCAGCGTGTGTGTTTGTGAATATGCGTGTCAGCGTGTGTGTTTGTGAATATGCGTGTTTCAGCGTGTGTGTTTGTGAATATGCGTGTCAGCGTGTGTGTTTGTGAATATGCGTGTCAGCGTGTGTGTTTGTGAATATGCGTGTCAGCGTGTGTGTTTGTGAATATGCGTGTCAGCGTGTGTGTTTGTGAATATGCGTGTCAGCGTGTGTGTTTGTGAATATGCGTGTCAGCGTGTGTGTTTGTGAATATGCGTGTTTCAGCGTGTGTGTTTGTGAATATGCGCGTGTAAGCGTGTGTGTTTGTGAATATGCGTGTCAGCGTGTGTGTTTGTGAATATGCGCGTGTCAGCGTGTGTGTTTGTGAATATGCGCGTGTCAGCGTGTGTGTTTGTGAATATGCAGGTCAGCGTGTGTGTTTGTGAATATGCGCGTGTTAGCGTGTGTGTTTGTGAATATGCGTGTCAGCTTGTGTGTTTGTGAATATGCGCGTGTCAGCGTGTGTGTTTGTGAATATGCGTGTTTCAGCGTGTGTGTTTGTGAATGTGTGTGTGTGTGTGTCAGCATGTGTATTTGTGTGTGTATGCATGTTTGTGTGTGTGTTTATGAATATGTGTGCGTTTGTGTAATTGTGAATATGCGTGTGTGTCAGCGTGTGTGCTTGTATATGTATGTTTGTGTGTGTGAGTGCGTTTGTGAGTGTGAATGTGTGTATGTTTGTGTGTGAGTGTGTTTGTGTGTGAGTTTGTGTGAGTGAATGTGTGTGTGAGTGTGTTTGTGTGTGAGTTTGTGTGAGTGAATGTGTGTGTGAGTGCGTTTGTGAGTGTGAATGTGTTTGTGTGTGAGTGTGTTTGTGTGTGAGTTTGTGTGAGTGAATGTGTGTGTGAGTGTGTATTTGTGAGTTAATGTGTGAATTAGTGTGAGAGCAAGGGTGTGTCAGTGACGACACTTGACAAATTATTGCTGAAGTCAAAAAAGTTTAAAAATGAATGTTATGTTTATTGTTATGAAAAAAAATACTATTTTCAACTTTCAAAACTCATTTGACATTCATTTCCAATGCGCTCAGTACAAGCGTGACCATTTTTAAAAATTATTTTTCCCATTTAACCTGTTTAAAAATGTTTGTGTTCACATTGCAAGTGCCAAAACCTTTCGTACCATTCCAATGAAGTAAAAAAATTCAACAACCAAAAAAACCCGTTAAATTTTGATGTGCATTTTCACATCTATGCTCAAAAAGTGGGTTTTAAAAAGGTTTATATCTTCAGTTTGTGGTGTGTAAGTGCTCTTAGAAACAATGGGTGCTATTTTCCTCTTTAATCCCTTAATAATATGTATGTAGACGACTAATGAGCTGCACATTTTGACAGCATCTTTCTGCATTTCAGTCTAATGGGCCCAGTCAGCACCAGGTGGAGTCGCACATCAGGAAGAAGCTGGACTCTCTGATGAAAGAGTCTCAGATCGGGGACAAAGAGGACACAGACAGTTTCTCGATCCGAGCGCTGCTCCGGGCCACACACGAGGGACTCCAAAGAAACCTGCGCAAGGTGATCTTCCACACTCCCGAGTCTGTGTCGCCTACAAATTCTGTGTAACGATATGTAATAGGGCTGGGTAAAAAATATTGATTTCTCGATTTTAATCGATTCTCATTTTTATGAACCGATATCGATTCTTAAATCCAAGAATCAATGATATTACACAGCGCCTGAAAATAGGCTCAACATAACCAACGTGACAACCTGCTTACACAAAGAGCGCTGGGGACTATTTTCAGGTGCTGTGTAATATCATTGCGCCGCTGCACTTATGGTACGGCTCAAAGCTCTTGATTATTACCAAGCGGGAACCTCCCGCAGTTTCTCTTGAAGCCAATACGGAAGTGACTTAAACTGCAATTCATCGACTGGCCACTAGAGACAGACTCCAGAAGGAGCTGAATCTCATTGAGCCTCATGTTAAAATGCCCAGCTTTACAGCAGAAGAACACGTTTACATCCTTGTACAAATTGTGGTTTTGGTCTATACGGCTAATTTTGCCCTTCATGACGACTGTGAGGGGGTGATTTTTTTTATAACTCATTTGTTTACATTATATAAAGCCTTATGGTGCGTTTACACCGGATGCGAATAATGCGATTCGCGCGAGTGATTTACATGTTAAGTCAATGCAAAGACGTGAATAGACATTCTGCGGCGCGATTCGTGCGATTGAGGCGGCGCCAATGACGAGATTCACGCGAATGACACAGCGTTAAATTGAGCGTTTGACGAGTGATTCGCGCGAATCGCCCGAGTTGAAAAATCTGAACTTTGGCGGATATTAGCGCCGTGGTAACCAATCAGGAGCTTGCTCTAGTAGTGACAACAATGAGGAGAAAATCTGTATATTAATATCTGGTTCAGACAATATGATTATCACTGTGATAACATTAAATGACATGAAACACAACCCAGTCTCTTTTTGTTAAATGCAAGTTTATGTGTGATCAATAATACAAAAGTATAAGTTAAATGTATAAGAAGCTATACATCAGAGTCCTGCACGGGTCCATTTTTGGAGACCCGCCCCCGCCCGTACCCGCAAAGTTCAGCACCAGATCCGACCCGTCACCCGTGATAATATCAAAATAAAATCCGCACCCGCCCAGACCCGTTAATATTTGACCCGTTACCCGATCCGTGCCCGCGATAAATCACACACGCTAAAATCATTTAAAGTGCTTTATTTTTTATCTTGCACCTCTCTCTCACAACATCACAACAGCGTCATGAATGGGCTATGAAACAGGCTAAAGTGCGCTTTGTTTTGCGCCATTCAAGTAGCCTACGAACCTAAATAGGCTATGGAAACTGATAACTATAGCCTACCTACGCAAATAGACCTGTTAATGAAGAAAAAAAAAAACCTGAGCCTGTCGCTCACAAACAGTATATTATAGGCTATAGCCTATATAGGCCTATGCATTTACTTTCCCTTAAGGTTACTGTGCAGGAAAAGGATATCGTCCACAGTCCCAGGTTTAAGTTGTGTTCTCCGTTCTTGGATTACAAAAACAGCTGTGGAAAAGTCTCTCTCACTCGCAGCGCTTGATGCTGGGATGGAGAGAACATTCTGCGCAATCATTGCCAGGTTGGGAAATGTTTTTGCATGCTCCTTCCATCACAACAAAACATCGAAAGGATCCCCCTTGGGTGGCTTGAACTCGATGTATGCAGAGACCTCGTCCTCGGGCAGCACAGTGTCTTCGCTGGAGTCCTCTACGTCTAACAAACAATCAACTGTTGAAGCCAAACGAACTCTCTTCGCAGCTGGGCTACGGGAAGCATCAACAAAAGTCTCACTGTCGCAGTGGTGGTGACGTGATGGGTCAAATGTCATATCGTTGTTGCGAATGTGTAATGGTTATTTAGACATACAAATATTGCACATATTTTTCATCCGCTCTACTACCCGCCCGCAAGGAGTTAATTATCCGCCCGCATCCCCGCCCGTGAATTTTAGGAATTTCACAATCCACCCGTTTTAGCCACTTTTATGCGGGTACCCCATTGCAGGACTCTGCTATACATGAAATAAAGCAAACAATTCAGTCAAACATTCAAAGTCAGTGCTAGTCGGCTACAACGGTAACGTAAAGTTAAATAGCCTAAAAATAAAAAAGTAATGAAACTTCTCTTTGCCCTCAGCCTAAACAATTTGCCAGGGAACAAATTATAGATCCATGAGACCAAAGATTGCCCGTTACATCTACACAAGACAAATTATAGCTCATGTTTAACCACTACAGAGACATCAGAGCCAGCGGCAGAAGGACTGGCAGAGGAAAGGCTGCTCTCGCTGGGGTTAACGAGCGCTGAGCGCCGCTGATCCACTGGAGCTCACAACTCCAAAAACGCCAGATAAAATGTTCAAATAGTGCTCTCTCTTTATAAATAAACCACAGATTTGAGCTTTAAACAACTACATTATCACCTGAAAAGGTCTTAAAACTACATTTTGTCACACATTTTGTCACAAAAAAGACGTGTGAACACAGCCCATGTCAGCCATTTCTCAACGAGACGAGCCGCTGGCAGAAGCCCCTCCCATGTTGTGAATGTCACGCGCGAATGAAGCGAGTAAACTCAAAATGTTCAAGCGTCCAACTTTGCGCGAGTAGCGCGATTTATTTGCATCATTTGTGTCCGGTGTGAACGCCACATTAAAGTTCTGCATAATTAAGGCCGTGGCCACTTTGAGTGACAGGTGGATAGCCATTTGTCTGTTGTCTGTTAGTCATCGCGTCACCTCAGCTCGGCCCATGTCCCGCCTCTTTGCCCATTTTCTGTTATCCGGGAGTGACACGCGATGATGCGCTGCCAAGATGGCGACCGTACCAACTCGACCGTACTTTACACTTCAAAACTGCTCTTCAGAATCCTATGGGTGACGTCACGGACACTACGTCCATATTTTTTTACAGTCTATGATTATTACGCAGGAATGAGAGTATAGTTCTAGCCCTATAAGTCTAGAAAATCACAACTTTTCATTTTCTGTTGGTCTTAGTACACAATGTAACAATACACATCACAACATGTAAATAGGAAAATGTTGGTGTTATTTTGTCACTTATTGAGCAGTAGGCTAGCTGGAGCCGTTTACCTCCAGTCTTTGTGCTAAGCTAGGTTAGCTGGAGCCGTTTACCTCCAGTCTTTGTGCTAAGCTAGGCTAGCTGGAGCCATTTACCTCCAGTCTTTGTGCTAAGCTAGGCTAGCTGGAGCCGTTTACCTCCAGTCTTTGTGCTAAGCTAGGCTAGCTGGAGCCATTTACCTCCAGTCTTTGTGCTAAGCTAGGCTAGCTGGAGCCGTTTACCTCCAGTCTTTGTGCTAAGCTAGGCTAGCTGGAGCCATTTACCTCCAGTCTTTGTGCTAAGCTAGGCTAGCTGGAGCCGTTTACCGCCAGTCTTTGTGCTAAGCTAGGCTAGCTGGAGCCGTTTACCTCCAGTCTTTGTGCTAAGCTAGGCTAGCTGGAGCCGTTTACCTCCAGTCTTTGTGCTAAGCTAGGTTAGCTGGAGCCGTTTACCTCCAGTCTTTGTGCTAAGCTAGGCTAGCTGGAGCCATTTACCTCCAGTCTTTGTGCTAAGCTAGGTTAGCTGGAGCCGTTTACCTCCAGTCTTTGTGCTAAGCTAGGCTAGCTGGAGCCGTTTACCTCCAGTCTTTGTGCTAAGCTAGGTTAGCTGGAGCCGTTTACCTCCAGTCTTTGTGCTAAGCTAGGCTAGCTGGAGCCGTTTACCTCCTGTCTTTGTGCTAAGCTAGGCTAGTGGTGGGTGTGTCAGACAGAGTTATGGCACGCACGGAGATGAGAATGGTGTGTATGGACTTATCTAACTCTGGGGGATACAGTGAATAAGATAAAGTCACAAAAAGTCAGAGTGTTCCTTTAAACCATGTGTGTTACAACTAGCCCCCCCTAGTGTTACTTTGTGCCCCGCTCTCCCCTATATCCAAAATAATAGATATCATATTGAATCGTAAGCTTATGAATAGAAATCGAATCATGAAATTGGTCAGCCCTAATATAAAGTGATGCATGAAGCTGTTGTTAAAACAGTAAATGCTCAGCCTCTGCTGTAGAGGCAGCTCTAAAGAAAGAGAAGAATGAGAATATCTAATCAGTGCACACACACATTAGTCTTGCAATCCAGAAACAGACACGGAGAATCCCTTAATTAACATTCGTTCTGCCTCTCTTCTTGCTCTATTATTAGACTTCACACTCTCTAAACATTCATTCTGATGCACAGAGGGATTCTCTCCCTCCTCCAGTGTTCCTGCATAATATTTATTAAGAGAGCGCTCTGCCTAAAGATGAGTTTGAGTTACTGTTGCACTGATTTAATGCAGCACTGCATGTGAACGTCTCTCTGTCCGTGCGTGACCGCAGACTCGTTTCTGTGGATTTAGACACTCGACTGTTAGAGGGGGAATTAGGTGCTTTTTAAAGGAACGCTTCAATCACACAATGGGAAATATGACATAATTTACTAACCCTCGTGTCATTCCAAACCATTTATTTCCTTGCACACATTTCTTTTAGAATGATCGCGCGGCTGTTGTGTGGAAATCGACAGTGACCACTGAGCCACTATTGTATGTTTGAACAATAGAAAAATCTGTATTTATGGAAAGACCCTATAAAACATTAAAACACAGTGGGCCCTATCTTGCACCCAGCGCAATTGACTTTGTACACCGACGCATGTGTCATTCCTATTTTGCACCCGCGCAAAGCGCGCTTTTCCCTCCACAGAAGCACGTCGCTAAACTAGTGAATGAACTTGCGCTCCCTGGGCGGTTCAGCGCAAAAAAGGAGGCGTGTTCCGGCGCAAACAATCCCTGGTGCTATTTTGCTGTTCCATTAAACAATTGCGCCACTGACCCGAAAAAACCTAGTCTAAAGTCAGTGGCGCGTTGTGCGTTGTTCATTATGCTATTTTAAGGGCGCATGCTTGACCATAATGTATAGCGTGCACAACGCGCATACACTTTGCTCATGTAATCTACACAGATGTGTGTTATTTGTGTGTGTGTGTGTGTGTGTGTGTGTTTATGTGTGTGTGTGTGTGTGTGTGTTTCTGTGTGTGTGTGTGGGGGGGGGGGTGTTTGTGTATTTATTTGTGTGCGCGTGCGTGCGTGTGTTTATGTGTATGTGTGTTTGTGTATTTCTGTGTGTCTCTGTGTTTGTGAGTTGGTTTGTTTCTGTGTGTTTGTTTGTATGTGTCTGTGTGTGTTTGTTTGTGTGTTTATGTATCTGTGTTTGTGTGTTTATGTGTGTGTGTGTGTGTGTGTGTGTGTGTTTTTATGCGTGTGTGTGTGTTTTTCTGTGTCTGTGAATCTGTGTTTGTGTGTGTGTGTGTGTGTGTGTCTCTGTGTGTGTGTTTGTGCGTCTGTGTGTTTGTTTGTGTGTGTGTCTTAGTTTGTCTGTGTGTTTGTTTGTTTGTGTGTGTGTGTGTGTGTGCGCGTGCGTGTGTTTATGTGTGTGTGTGTTTGTGTATGTCTGTGTGTCTCTGTGAATCTGTGTTTGTGTGTGTGTGTGTGTGTGTGTGTGAGTTTGTTTGTTTCTGTGTGTTTGTTTGTATGTGTCTGTGTGTGTTTGTTTGTTTGTGTGTTTATGTATCTGTGTTTGTGTGTTTATGTGTGCGTGTGTGGTTTTTTTATGTGTGTGTGTGTGTGTGTGTGTTTCTGTGTGTCTGTGTTTGTGTGTGTGTGTCTCTGTGTGTGTGTCTGTGTGTTTGTTTATGTGTGTGTCTTAGTTTGTGTCTGTGTGTTTGTTTGTTTGTATGTGTATGTGTGTGTGTGTGTGTGTGTGTGTGTGTACATGCGTTTGTCTGTGTGTGTGTGTGTGTTTATGCATCTGTGTGTGTGTTTATGCATCTGTGTGTGTGTTTATGTCTGTGTGTTTGTGTCTGTGTCTCTGTGTTTGTATGTGTATGTGTGTGTGTCTTTGTGTTTGTTTGTATGTGTATGTGTGTGTGTGTGTGTGTATGTGTGTGTTTGTATGTGTATGTGTGTGTGTCTTTGTGTTTGTTTGTATGTGTGTGTGTGTGTGTGTGTGTATGTGTGTGTGTGTGTGTGTGTGAGTGAGTGTGTTTGTGTGTGTGATTGTGTGTATGTGCGAGTTTTGTGTGATGGGTGAAGGGAAGAGAATATACAGTTTGTACAGTATAAAAACCATTACGCCTATGGAGAGTCCCCACAAAGATAGTGAACCAGACGTGTATGTGTGTGTGTGTGTGTGTGTGTGTGTGTCTTCCAGAATTCCAAAGATGGCATGAAGAAATCCCAGAGCCGCTCCTTCATCAGTAACCTCAAGCACAAGGTCAGAATACAGACAGTATTTTTTCGGTCTTTCTCCCACTCTCTCCCTTCTTCTTTTCTCTGTCTCTTCTCATGAATCAGGTCTGACTTCCTGTCCTCTCAAATGTTAGATAGATGATGTGTCCTTTGCTCCCCAGAGGATTTGAAGAATAATCGCTATTGATTGACTGAAGTGTAAAACAGATCATAAAGAAGATGCATCAGTCATTGTGATCAGTTCTCAGACGGCCAGTGCTGGGTCTCTTTATACATTTACTGAGGTTATATAACACAGTTCATACACTGATTGAGCACACCTGTTGACTTCATATCTGATAGTCACTTCAGGATATGATTATGTATATGCATAATGACAGCTCTGAGCTCTAGAGGCGTTCTCATATTTCCTCTCTGTGTGTAAACTCTGAGCGCTCACTCATCTCCATCACTCATATTGAATGTGGTTGGTGTGTAATTCCACACTTCAGTAGCAAATCAATGGCGTGAGTAAACAGGGCTTGTGGTCATGCGTCTGATTGTGGGCCATTGTTGGGCTGTCTACACTTTATTGATGTTTTTATTAAAATGCAATCAGGCTTGTCAGCGTTATGCTGCGGTTTCTCGTCTCCTGTAGATCGCATCCGTCATTCCTACAGGAGATGGGCAGGCACGTCTCTCGCATGCGTGGATATTTCCTCCCACTCTCGACATTTGTCTGTGTGTGTGTTTACGAGGTCTCAGGTTCTTCTTTTGTCAGTAATGAGCCTAAAGCCTATAATTACTGAAGCTGTTATACACGGAGCCTCATGGCCCTAAAAAAGTTGTTACATGATTTGGACACTAGTCACGCCTGGCAAGCATTAATCCTTACTGCACACACACACACACACACACACTCACACACATGTTTTATGGGGACATTCCATAGGCGTAATGGTTTTTATACCGTACAAACCGTATATTTTCTATCCCCCTACACTGCCCCTGCCCCTAAACCTATCACACACACACACACACACAACCCCTAAACCTACCCATCACACACACACACACACACACACACACACACACACACACACACACACACACACAACCCCTAAACCTACCCATCACAGGAGACATTCTGCATTTTTACATTTTCAAAAAACATCACTTAGTCTAATTTATAAGATGTTTTCCTCATGGGGACCAAAAAATGTCCCCACAAGGATTTCGGATATTGTCATCTTTGTGGGGACATTTTGTCACCATAACGTAGGGTTTACAAGGCCACACACACTCTCTCTCACACACACACTCTCACACACTCACACACACACACACACACACACACACAACCCCTAAACCTACCCATCACACACACACACACACACACACACACACACAACCCCTAAACCTACCCATCACACACACACATACACACAACCCCTAAACCTACCCATCACACACACACACACACACACACAACCCCTAAACCTACCCATCACACACACACACACACACACACACACACACAACCCCTAAACCTACCCATCACACACACACACACATACACACACACACACACACACAACCCCTAAACCTACCCATCACACACACACACACACACACACACACAACCCCTAAACCTACCCATCACACACACACACACAAACACAACCCCTAAACCTACCCATCACACACACACACACACAACCCCTAAACCTACCCATCACACACACACACACACACACACACACAACCCCTAAACCTACCCATCACACACACACACACACACACACACACACACACACACACCCTAAACCTACCCATCACACACACACACACACACACACACACACACACACACACAACCCCTAAACCTACCCATCACACACACACACACACACACACACAACCCCTAAACCTACCCATCACACACACACACACACACACACACACACACAACCCCTAAACCTACCCATCACACACACACACACAACCCCTAAACCTACCCATCACACACACACACACACACACATACACACACACACACACACACACACACACAACCCCTAAACCTACCCATCACACACACACACACACACACAACCCCTAAACCTACCCATCACACACACACACACACACACACACACACAACCCCTAAACCTACCCATCACACACACACACACACACACACACACACACAACCCCTAAACCTACCCATCACACACACACACACACAACCCCTAAACCTACCCATCACACACACACACACACAACCCCTAAACCTACCCATCACACACACACACACACATACACACACACACACACACACAACCCCTAAACCTACCCATCACACACACACACACAACCCCTAAACCTACCCATCACACACACACACACAACCCCTAAACCTACCCATCACACACACACACACAACCCCTAAACCTACCCATCACACACACACACACAACCCCTAAACCTACCCATCACAGGAGACATTCTGCATTTTTACATTTTTAAAAAACATCACTTAGTCTGATTTATAAGATTTTTACCAAAAAATGTCCCCACAAGGATTTCGGATATTGTCATCTTTGTGGGGACATTTTGTCCCCATAACGTAGGGTTTACCAGGCCACACACACTCTCTCTCACACACACATAAGAACACACTTGTGTGGTGAAGTATGCCTTTTAAAGCAGGCCAGTGCTATTCTGTTCCTCTCTGTAGTGTGTAGGAGGAATTTAATTACCTCCCATCCTGAGCAAAGGAGTAAACATTCACTCCACGTACTTATTTAGCGTACTGTGTGTGTGTGTGTGTGTGTGTGTGTGTGTGTGTGTGTGTGTGTGTGTGTGTGTGTGTGTGTGTGTGTGTGTGTGTGTGTGTTTCCACAGAGGCACTCCAAATCAAGGCTGAAATGTCAGAGTGTTGAAACAGATGATGACAGTCAGCAGGAGCCGTCGGGTGGACAGTTCAACAGGTTCGTCTGTCTGTATATCCGTTTTTTTAGCGGATACATTTTCTGTTTGTTAACCCCGCCAGCGATTTAAAAAAAAGTTTCCAGCCAGCGCCAGCATTTATGATCCTTTTCACAAAACTTTCATGGCCCCTGGAATATCTGAATGGACAATATATCAAAAGAATGAACCCAGTCTCTGCTTTTAAACAAATGAAAGTTTCAGCTTCATGCTTTTTTATCAACACTTGAATGTGGGTAAGTTTCATAAAAAAGCTACATTTTGAGCAAAATAGTTTTTGTCAAAGACTACATCTGGATCAGATTCAGAGCGATGATCAAAACACAGATGGAGTCCATCAATACCCCAAAACTTCACAGTCCTATAGTCAAACAATTCGCTTTTTTATTATTATTAACCCCTTAACTGTCACTGCCCCGCTGGCGGGACACCTGGTGCTCTTTTTTTGATCGCCTTTTTTTCGTATCATATATTTTAGTAATTATCATAAATTAGGTATCATTTGAAAGCTTACAAACTCAAAATTCATCCTGTGTAAACCGTTTTGAAATCAGACGTTGTGTTACCATGGAAACGGTACTCTAAATTCTTCTAGCGGGCTCCTCCCCTAGTGGGCGGCGTCATGTTTCGTATTACAAAATGTATTTTAACTACTTTATAATCAAAATCTTTTCTAATCTTGACATAACGCATATCGTCGGAAAGGTCTGAGTCTCAAGGTTCCATTTTTGTTGACCGTTTTGTGATGGAAGTGATATTTGGACAGAAATTTACAGGAAACTGCATTAAAAAAACATTCAATGCAATGTGTGACACCCGAGGCTGTTTTTGGTACAGCGCCTAAACAAAATCTCATGGGGACTTTAATTTTTGTGATATCAACTTCAAATTTGGAACTCAACTTGGGTAGACATATGGCTTTGATTTTATAGTAATTTTAGAGTAAAACATTTTTTGTAAAATATATATTTTAAATAAAATAAAAATATTTATTACAGTATTTTTCATTTACAGTAAATTTAAACTTCCATAACCTTTTCATACTTTCATACTTTGAAATGCTTTCAGCAATAATCTGCTGAGTGTCTTCTTTAAAACAAGACCAAATTTAGCTCTATATATATATATATATATACTGAATTTATCATCATTACTCCAGTCTTCAGTGTCACGTGATCCTTCAGAAATCATTCTAATATGAGGATTTGCGGCTCAAGAAACATTCATGATTATTATCAATGATGAAAATTATTCTGCGGCTTCATATTTAAGTGGAACCGTATTTTATTATAACCCTAACCCTAGGTCCTTTCATAGATATCGTGATGCCGCTCAAGCGCTAAAAGATAACCGTACATGTGTGCAAGCATGAGACGAAACGACTGAAATGCTAATGTGTAGTGACCTCGGTCAGAGAATGACTATCACATTGAGCAGAACTGGTCTTTGATGAAAGGTCGGCGACCTGCAGCGACAGAAGCTGCTGAGACAGGATCACATGATCACAAGCACTGAGCACTACAGGTCGAAAGTAAAAGCATTACTCCATCCCTGCGATCCAGAACACCTGCTTCAGCTCCTCGTCATCATTTAACTAATCACATGCTGCCATGATTGCTAGACAACATGTGCATAAAATCACAAACTTTACCACCTGGCAGATAGATGAGCAAGTTAAAGGCACAATATGTAAGATTTATGGATTAAAATATCCAAAAACTACTTGAACAGTGTTCAAGCATTGAACATAGTGTCTTGCATTATCCCAAATGTTTCCAAGAATGTTTAAATCCAGATATTTTTAACCAGGACACGGAGCGTCGCTTATCAATGACATCACACCCTCCATTTTACGGTTTTATTTTGTAGAAACCATAGAAACTAGCCTGACAAGCCAGAGCCACATCAAGATGTTGGGTCTGGGAACACACCATTGGCAGGGCTCAATCCGAGGGGCGGGATAATCGGTTGTCTTTCAGATTCCCTCTGCACGCAATAGGATAGCGCTACAACCAACCAGAGTAACGAAGAAGGTGAAGCGGAGCTAGTTGATAGATTAACCTTTCGCCGTATCCGGTCGGCAAAACTTCGAACACATCTTCCTTTCTTAACCTCTGAGAATAGTCATGAAAATGCACTATCCAAACTTAAAGGGCTGTAATTCAAGAATGCTTTGGAATATAGACCTATATTTGGTCTTGTTTTAAAGAAGACACTCAGCAGATTATTGCTGAAAGCATTTCAAAATATGAAAGTATGAAAGAGTTATGGAAGTTTAAATTTACTGTAAATGAAAAATACTGTAATAAATATTTTTATTTTATATAAAATAAATATTTTACAAAAAATGTTTTACTATAATATTACTATAAAATCAAAGCCCTATGTCTACTCAAGTTCAGTTCCAAATTTGAAGTTGATATCACAAAAATTAAAGTCCCCATGAGATTTTGTTTAAGCGCTGTACCAAAAATAGCCCCGGGTGTCATCCACATTGCATTGATTGTTTTTTTGATGCAGTTTCCTGTAAATTTCTGTCCAAATATCACTTCCATCACAAAACAGTCACCAAATATGGAACCGTGAGACTCAGACCTTTCCGACGATATGCGTTTTGTCAAGATTAGAAAAGATTTTGATTATAAAGTAGTTCAAATACATTTTGTAATACGAAACATGACGCCGCCCACTAGGGGAGGAGCCCGCTAGAAGAATTTAGAGTACCGTTTCCATGGTAACGCAACGTCTGATTTCAAAACGGTTTTCACAGGATGAATTTTGAGTTCGTAAGCTTTCAAATGATACCTAATTTATGATAATTACTAAAATATATGATATGATGATATGATATGAAATATATGATATAATAAGAGCGCCAGGCGTCCCGCCAGCGGGGCGGGGGCAGTTAAGGGGTTAAATCTCATTTTCTTGGTTTACCACGAGTACCATGTTTTACAATGCCTATTGTCGATCTAGCAGCCTGCATGCCAGCCGAACTTAGCCCCGCCCACTCTGATTGGTTGTAGGTCTATCCAATTGAGTGCAGAGGCATTTTCTTTCCTGGTTCGGTTGAAACACACCCCATAATCAAAGCCCAATGGAGCAGGAACAGACTCATATTCTGACAGACATAGTATGACGATGTCAGGCTATCGATCTAGCATTATAACAACTTTAAACACACTCAACTCGAAGGTGTCCTCAAGCTACGACTTTGTTTTGAATACGCGACCTCTAACGGCGAAAAATTACATATTGTGCCTTTAATTGGCAAAATAGAGATGAGTTTTGTGAATAAGTTGCTGTAACTTATAATGAGCCTAACTTACATAGGAGACATGTTTGTGCTGATTTACATTGAAATGCACTGAAATTACCACCAGCACATCGCACAACTGTTTCACAGATTCAGCCCATAATGTGGCAGTCATGAAGGGATTGTTAGTGTCTTATGTTAATGAGGATTTGCCATCGTTTGAATGCTTAATGGGCTACATCAACACCATGAGGAAAGTCATTTGTAATGAAACTGTCACTCTGCGAGGGGCTTTTCTTATCTTTAATTTTCCCCTGATTTCCTAGTCAAGATGTCTGCAGTGATTGATTTAGCAGACTGATCTCAAACCTCTCACTGTTTGAGTTATCAGTTATGAGGACTTTTTCATTTGTTTAAATCTTATCTGGGAGAAAAACATCTGTTTGATTCTTTAATGTTTTTGAAAGATGTCACTGAAGCTGCATTTATTTTATTTTTTTAAATTGAGTAAAAACAGTGAAATATTATTACAGCATAAAATAAGTGTATTCTATGTGAATATGTAGTGAAATATGTGATCAAAGCTGAATTTATCATCATTACTCCAGTCTTCAGTGTCACATGATCCTTCAGAAATCATTCTCATATGATGATTTGATGCTCAAGAAACATTTATGTTTATTATGATCAAGGTTTAAAACCATTGTGCTGCTTAATATTTTAATGTTTGCTTGAATTTTACTGATTACGGAAATTATGTATTATCTTTGTATTGTGTATCTGACGACCTGGAGTCTCTGCATCTAATAGTGAGATGTTTCTCAAACTTCTGATATTCTGCTGTCTTTTTTTTCTTTAGAGGTGGAAGGAGGAGGAAAACGATCAAGCTGAGTAGAGATTTGTCAGATCTGGTGGTCTTCACAAACTCTGTGGCCTCTCAGGAGTGTTTAGATGAGGGTGAGAAATCTTTCTGTTTTACCTCATTATTATACACATTATTGATCCCTGCTGTCAAGGCTGAATATACATACACAGATCAGGCATAACATTATGACAGGTGAAGTGAATAACACTGATGATCTCTTCATCACCTGTTAGTGGGTGGGATATATTAGGCAGCAAGTGAACACTTTGTCCTCAGAGTTGATGTATTAGAAGCAGGAAAAATGGGCAAGCGTAAGGATTTGAGCGAGTTTGACAAGGGCCAGATTGTGACGGCTAGACGACTAGGTCAGAGCATCTCCGAAACTGCAGCTCTTGTGGGGTGTTCCCGGTCTGCAGTGGTCAGTCTCTATCAAAAGTGCTCCAGGGAAGGAACAGCGGAGAACCGGCCACAGGGTCATGGGCGGCCGAGGCTCATTGATGCACGTGGGGAGCGAAGGCTGGCCCGTGTGGTCCGATCAAACAGACGAGCTACTGGAGCTCAAACTGCTCAAGAAGTTAATGCTGGTTCTGATAGAAAGGGGTCAGAATACACAGAGCATCTCAGTTTGTTGTGTATGGGGCGGCACAGCCGCTGACCAGTCAGGGTGCCCATGCTGACCCCTGTCCACCGCCCAAAGCACCAACAGTGGCACGTGAGCATCAGAACTGGACCACGGAGCAATGGAAGAAGGTGGCCTGGTCTGATGATCACGTGGATGGCCGGGTGCATGTGTGTGGCTTACCTGGGGAACACATGGCACCAGGTGCACTATGGGAAGAAGGCGTGGCGGCGGAGGCAGTGATGCTTTGGGCAATGTTCTGCTGGGAAACCTTGGGTCCTCCATCCATGTGGATGTTACTTTGACACGTCCCACCTACCTAAGCATTGTTGAGACCATGTCCAGCCTCTCATGGAAACGGTATTCCCTGGTGGCTGTGGCTCTTTCAGCAGATAATGCGCCGCCACAAAGCACAAATGCTTCAGGAATGATTTGAGGAGCACAACAACGAGTTTGAGGCGTTGACTTGGCCTCCAAATTCCCCAGATCTCAATCCAATCAAGCATCTGTGAGATGTGCTGAACAAACAAGTCCGATCCATGGAGGTCCCACCTTGCAGGACTTAAAGGATCTGCTGCTAACATCTTGGTGCCAGATACCACAGCACACCTTCAGGGGTCTAGTGGAGTCCATGCCTCGACGGGTCAGGGCTGTTTTGGCAGCAAAAGGGGGACCAACACAATATTAGGATGTTATGCCTGATTGGTGTATATTATGTAAGGAATAATTGACGACGGGCCGTTCAATTATTAGAACAATAATGCACACCCGAGTTGGTGATGCGGTCACGACGCGAAGCGGAGTTATTCTAATAATTGAACGCCCCGGAGTCAATTATTCCGCTTATACTACGGTTACCACACCTCAAGACATCGATCCGAAGATATATTTAAAGGGATTCGTCCGGTTTTTGTACTTAAATCGCTATTGTGAGTAGGACTATTTCTTCCGCGTCTCATCCAACGGCTCTTTTGTTAGTTCCGAAACGTCATTTTAAAGCTGGTAACAAAGGCTTGAGCCATTGATAGCATTCTACTGCAGTTATTAATAAAGTTATTAGAAAGAGAGCGCGAGAGAGAGAGAGAGAGAGAGAGAGAGAGTGCTTGTGTGAATTAGGCTACCTCTGTGCGTCTCTAAACAGCGCTGTTATTACCTCACTAGTGAAAAAATGTCATGTGTAGCCTTTAAGTTGCTCCACTTTATGGGCTAACTGATCAAATGGTCAGGGCAGCGCTGACACCTTTAGTGCAAACTGTAGTGCGTGTGCGAGCATGTGTGATTTCAGTAATGAGACAGAAAAGCTTGCCTTTGATGTCCGCTTCCGTTTGTTGGTTTTCATCTGGACTGTCTAATACTGCTGCCGCCCAGTTGTTGAACGTTTTATATTCACCGTAAATATTAAGATTTACTTTAGGAAAATCGTCTGTCATATTATTGTTTTTTAGTCCTGTAATTTCCGTTATTACAGTTAACTATGCGAAGTGATATGGAACTGTAATGCGGTCAAGAGCTGCCTGGAACTACGTTCGCTGTGCATCTCCCAGAAAATAATTGCACACCTCAGAACGTTCATCAGCCAATCAGATTCAAGCATTAAACGGCCCCGTAGTATAAATATATATATATATATATATATGAATGCATTTAACCCAGACTTTGTCACACCTCTCACAGGATCGCCTTTCAATGTCCTGTCCTTCAGTGAGACACGAGCTCAGCACCTGGTGCACCATCGATCTGAGCGCTTCCTGACTTTTAACCAACGACAGCTCTCTCGGATCTATCCCTCTGCCTACCGGATCGACTCCAGCAACTTTAACCCACAAACGTACTGGAATGTGGGTTGCCAACTAGGTGGGAAAGACACACAAATAAATGGACACTCATAAATGCAAACATGCATACATGCAAAAGCTCTCTGTTATGGCCCATGCATAGTTTCAAAAGAGGGGGAACTGCCTCCTTCAATCATGTAAGAATACTGAAATTAATTATCAATAACTGAGTCATGTAGATATATGCATATGTAAATTAGACTGAACATTATCATATACACTTTGTATACTGACAAACAGTCATTTAGTCACAACATGATTACTTAAAACCTAATATCAATCAGAGCTTGACATTAAACCTTGCCATGTGCTCTGTATTTGACTTTTAAACATGAAACAACATGAAGTGAGTCATTCATACAAACTATTCATTCAAACGACCAAAATGATGAATGAGTTGTTTATGAATGAGTCATACATTATATATTATTATCCACTATCCATCGCCACTTACACTAACTGCAATAAAATCAGAGAAAGAATATGTTTTAGCAGTCGTATGTTCCCTACTGCCAGGGCCGTTTCTAGCCATTCTGACGCCCTAGGCGAAATCCTTATTGGTGCCCCCATTGCAACATTGGTATTACTGGTATTAATTAACAAATACATACATACCAAATTATATTTGTATATATTTGTTAATAAGGATTCAAATTAATAGCCAGATGCCTGTATAGCCCTAGGCCTATAATATATAGCCTATATTTGTGCAGTCAAGAAATTGTTCTCAGACATAACTACATAATTATTATGTGTTATTAGTACATTTCACATGAAAGTAATAAGAATAAATACTGATTCAGTGTGGTTTTTGTTACTCATTGATGCGTGAACTTCCCCTTTGCCCTCTGTGTGTACGACACTGCTTGCATTAAGCACTATTAGAACTGAATGAATCGATTCAGCATTCAACACCATCCATAAATATACGTTAAATTCGTCAACGTGATTTAATAAAGGATGTATTCATGTTGTGAATTTGCACAATTTATTATACCATTTTTAAATTGGCCACTAAAGTTTTATATGAGACAATTACAAAACACACTGATTCTTTTAACAATGCATTGGTGCAAAAATTTTTTGGAGGTGCAATTAAGAGAAGAAAGCTTTATAGAGTCAAAATATAACTGATAATCATGAAATGCTGAAGTAAGTGTGTAGTTATATTTTTCCTCTAACATACACACTGAGCAACGCTATCTGCCCATTCACAGCGGGATTTCTAGACTGCCACAAATACTGCCCTAACAAAATACAGATTTGTACCTGTTATTTTAATTGGCCTTTAGTTTGAATTTAGCTTTATTTTATGGTTAAAAAAGTGTTATCTTGCCAAAGCATTGGCCGCTCCAAACGCAAACATTTTTGACAGTAGCCTACTCTGATCTGATGGCATATAGGAATCGTCAGATTGACAGTTCTCTGATCCAATAGTGAGGGGGAACTAGTGGGGGCGGCAATAACATTTTAGGGTGGCCGTGACACCCTTTACACACAAACATCAGTGCCAGATATGCGCTTATTGGCGCCCCCTACTGATGGCGCCCTAGGTGACCGCCTAGTTTGCCTATGCCTAAAAACGGCCCTGCCTACTGCATATGTCATCTGCGTCTTGATTGTGTAGACAAATTGACAAGCTAGACCACTCGTGCAATTCTGCATGCACACACAAGCACTATTCACAAGAGAGTGACAGAGCTTTTACACAGACAAACACACGTGCATTGGGGTCCAAAAGTCAGAGACTTACTAGTGAAAGTGCATTTGTTTCCCATTTTTGTTCACATTTGTCAAATATATACTGTATTATAAAGACGTCTCTTCTGCTCAACAAGGCTGCATTTATTTGGTCAAAAATACAGTAAAAAAGTGTGGATATTTTTAGAATTTAAAATGGTTGTTTTATATTTTATTACATAGTCAAATGTAATTTATTCATGTGATCAAAGCTGAATTTTCAGTATCATTACGTCTTCAGTGTCACATGATCCTTCAGAAATCATTCTAATATGATAATTTAGTGCTCAAAACACGTCTTATTATCACCAATGTTAATTGTGATTGTGTGTTCAACAGTTGTGCTGCTTCATATTTTTTTGGAAACCAATACTTTTTGGGGGGATTTTTTGATGCATAGAAGTTCGAAAAATAGAATAGAATAGTGACAGCATTTATTTGAAATCTTTTGTAAGTTTATAAATGTCTTTACTGTCACTTGTAATCAATCATCCTTGCTTAAAAGGAAGAGACCATGAAGAAGCATTGCAAAATAAATGCAAAAAAGTGTGTGTGTGTGTGTGTGTGTGTGTGTGTGTGTGTGTGTGTGTGTGTGTGTGTGTGTGTGTGTGTGTGTGTGTGGTTCGGGTTCAGGTAAACCCTGCATTACGAAGACAAAATGTCCCCACAAAGATGGCAATATCCGGAAAAAAAAAATTTGGTCCCCATGAGGAAAACAGCTTACAGACTGTGTGATGTTTTTTGAAAATTAAAAAATGCTGAATATTTTGTGTGATGGGTAGGTTGATTAAGTGTCGGGGATATAATATACAGTTTGTACAGTATAAAAACCCTTATGTCTATGGAAAGTCCCCATAAAACATGAAAACACAACATGCAGAGTGTGTGTGTGTGTGTGTGGTGTGTGTGTGTGTGTGTGCCGTCATAAGGGTCCAATAAACAAGAGTAAATTGGAAGTTGTGGAGCCGCAGCTGAGTTCTGCTCCCTGATTGTTTATTGAATAAAATGTTTACCAGGCCATGATGAAACTTCATAGTTTGTTAGCCATCCAGTTTATTTAGCTCTACACACCTGAATAAATACTTGAAATGACTTCCTAGAATAAAAATGAATAAATGAAGGAAGGGTGGAGAGGAAAAGGAAAGACGTAAGGAAGGAATAAGATGGTTTTCTCCTGCTTAACCCGCAGTGGCTTTAAACTACCAGACGGAGGGCCGTATGATGCAGCTGAACAGAGCCAAGTTCATGGTGAACGGAGGGAGTGGATATGTGCTCAAACCCGGACTGATGTGTAAAGGTACGCAAATGCATTCAAAGGACTGTTAATACGCAACCACTATGAGCTGCCACCACAGTTAAGACCTTTGTTCTCTGAAAATCTGTACCAGGCGCCTTTAACCCACTGAATGCTGATCCGCTCCCTGCAAATCCTAAGAAACAGCTGGTGATAAAAATCATCAGTGGACAGCAGCTTCCCAAACCTCCGGACTCAATGCTGGGAGACCGTGGCGAGGTGAGCACCTGATAGCATTTCCTTTAGGGTTCAGAAGAGAAAATGCAATGAATATATCTGACGCTTGTGCACTCCATTCACAGATCATTGATCCTTTCGTTGAGGTGGAGATTATTGGTCTTCCCGTTGACTGCTGTAAAGAACAGACCAGGGTTGTGGATGATAATGGTATGGCTTCTTGTGCCCAGGGTTTTGTGGAGCTTAGGAGGCGTTAACCTTTGCTAACTCTTGGTGTGATTGGTAATGCAGGATTTAACCCCGTGTGGGAAGAGACGCTGTCCTTCACACTTCACATGCCCGAGGTGGCTCTTGTGCGCTTCCTGGTCTGGGATCACGACCCCATCGGACGGGATTTTGTGGGTCAGAGAACCGTGGCTTTCAGCAGTCTCATGCCAGGTAAAATAGTGTTTTAATTTGCTCACTAAAATGTCCATCAGGGGCAGACCAATGTAATAAAATGTCATTTTTCTGAATCGCCAAATAATGTTTTGCCGTACGTTTACTTACAATCACATGTGCCATTTCAACATTTGTCACAGTTGTCTCCTTGATAACCAAGTACACTAACTTTTAAAATAACTAGTGGCTGAATTGTTAGTTGTGGTTTGTGTAGAAATGCATATTCATATGTTAAATGAATTATTGTAAATTATATAAATTAGTTATATGTAGTGAAGGGACGTTCAACACACCATGTGATCTGTGGGGAAACATTTATATAGACTAAATACTTTGGTAACACTTTAGAATAATGGTCCGTCATTAATAGGTAACTATGCAGGAAGTAATGCAGGACTAATGAGTAGTACTACAGTAACACTTCAGCTACTAACTAATATAGAAACAAGCTGAACTAATCAGTAAGTTTAGATTAGATTAGATTACATTCAACTTTATTGTCATTACACAAGTACAAGTACAAGGCAACGAAATGCAGTTTAGGTCTAACCAGAAGTGCAATAGCAGCAAGTGCAGGATATACAATGGTTGCATAAGTGCAGGGCATGGATATGTACTGAATATGTATAAATAGAGAGATGGTTATTACTATAAACAGTACTTAATTTACAGGTGAATATGTACAGTGAATAAATATACAGATGGCTATTACTATAAACAGAATTTACAGGTGAATATGTACTATGAAGTAATATCAAATTTAGGAGATAGTATTGTTAAGTAATCAATACTTACTGAATGAGATTAGCCTTATTAATAACTATTAACTAACTGACAAATTATAAAGAACATTATTGTGTGTCTGAGACGTAAACAATCATCTTTTTTACTCAGAATAAATTCATAAAATGCATCACTAATTACTCAAGGGTTACCTAGTCACTATGCAGGACATACTTGTGATCTGGACCATTATTTTAAATATTTCAAATTATTTAAAATAATGGTCCAGATCACTAGGAGTCCTTGAAGAGTGACTAGGTAACCCTTGAGTAATTGGTGATGCATTTTATGACCATATTGAGAGTAAAAAAAGACGATTTCTCACATCTCAGACACGTTAATGTTGTGATTAGTAATTCATTAGTAAGTCTTTATAATTTGTCATAGTTACCTATTAGTTCTTAGTGATGCCAATCACATTCTGTAATTATTGATCACCTAATAAGGAACTATCTTAGTCCTAAATTTGATATTACTTACTGATTAGTTCAGCTTGTTTCTATATTAGTTAGTAGCTGAAGTGTTACTGTAGTACTGCTCATTAGTCCTGCATTACTTCCTGCATAGTTACCTATTAAAGATGGACCATTATTCTTAAGTGTTACCAATACTTGTATGGTTTTGTAGCACAAACAGTTATTATATGAAACAATTAAATAATTGTCTGGTACTCAGAGGCAGCTTTTTCACCACAAGATGTAGAGCTTCGAGTAATGAACCATTTTTCGACACAATTTGATGACAGCCTCAAACGCTTCATAAAGCCTTGGCTTGCCATCACTACTTATGTGCATTTGAATGAATTATTTTGTGAGTTAATTATACATAATGCAGTGTTTCCCATGAATGACCTTGAGTCTGGCAGCCAGCCATAGTGTAATCTGTCCTGCCACAGTTTCATAATGAACCGAACATACTTTAAAACTTCTTAAAATAACAGAAAAGTTCTCTAACATTGCCATTGCTTTAGCAAAGTATCTGTCAAACGAACGAATGAAATGAAAAGTGTCGATTGCGCCGTTAAATTTAGATCTGCTCATGTTGCATCTCTTACGTGTTTCACAGCGTTGCGCACTATAACCAATCACATATGATTCTGATGAGCTTATGAATGCAACAGCCAATCAGAGGCGTTCAGATTAGATCGCTTAGGTTTGTTCACTGCGCTCTGAATTCTGCACTTTTGCGAAAACTCTCATCATAAACTGATAAACAAAAATATATTTGGTGATTGTGCTCTTGAGTGTCGAAACTAATATGTATCAGTTTTTGCAGCGTTGAGCAATGTAGCCAATCACAAACATATCTGATGATTTCTTTAACGCGATGGCCAATCAGATAACAGGAGGGTTTATGCTGGGATAGTTTAGTTGCAAGTCATTTCACAGATTTTTTTTTTCAATTTGCTCATTGTTGCAATAAACTCACCCCTGGGACGAGTGCTTGGAGTTTAAAGCCCCCATGTAAGTATTTTGGCTTTTAGTATGAACATGTTACTGTTATCTATAAGCTAGTGTGCTCCAACACAATGACAAAATTCACAAAGAGAACGATCAGGGAACGATCAGACTGTGCACTATATAGGGGATAGGGAACTATCAGACAGTGCACTATATAGGGGATAGGGAACGATTAGACAGTGCACTATATAGGGGATAGGGAACGATTAGACAGTGCACTATATAGGGGATAGGGAACGCTCAGACAGTGCACTATATAGGGGATAGGGAACGATCAGACTGTGCACTATATAGAGGGATAGGGAACGATTAGACAGTGCACTATATAGGGGATAGGGAATGATCAGACAGTGCACTATATAGGGGATAGGGAATGATCAGACAGTGCACTATATAGGGGATAGGGAACGATTAGACAGTGCACTATATAGGGGATAGGGAACGATTAGACAGTGCACTATATAGGGGATAGTGAATGATCAGACAGTGCACTATATAGGGGATAGGGACCATTGGCTGTTTTTAAAAAGGGGAGGAGCTGCTTGATAAGTCCCACCCTGTCTGCCATTGTCCACACATTGAATAACACTGTGCGTTTCAAGGCACTTCAGTGGGCCTTTAATAAACAACCATGTACGTTAAGTGTGTGAACAGCAGTCACATTATCAGCTTATTAAATCAATAATATAAGCACTAGTAAATAGCATGTAAAGTGTGAGTGATAGCAGCAGGTCCTGGTGTCATTAGAGTAATGGAGGCCTGAGGCTCTGCCGTTGGACACAAACACATAACGGCCAATGAAAGACATGCTTCTGAAAATACTGATGCCATCATGCCTTTCTTCCTGCTTATTCCCTCTAAACATTCTCACAAATGCCTTTCTTCCATCCCATTTTCAATCATTGCTCCTCTTTCCCACTCCCACAGGATATAGGCACGTTTATTTGGAGGGAATGACAGAGGCATCCATTTTCGTCCATATCACAGTGCATGACATCTATGGGAAGGTGAGCTCATGACTGCACAGACATCTGAACCCAGTTTAATAAAGATCCACAGCCATTTCCACTGGGCATGCTACCAGTTTATATTCAACACTTTATTTCTTCATACATTTAATAACTAGATGAGTTCATATTGATAGCTAAAGCGCCAGGAACTGTGGTGGTGCTTTTGTTCGATTAAAAGGTGTAAAAAAAGCTCAGCTGGTTATCATAATCTGCTGTGCGAGCTGTTGTTTCTGTCCATTTCGACTGCCGTGTAAACAAACGTGACATTTGGTTCTCATTTCCATTTCAAAAGGATCTGAACTAGTAAAATATCTTTATTGATATTTCCCCCCGTTGACATCTTATTGAAGTTCCTCCAACCTTTTTACTTTCCAGTGGAGTCCTTTAGTCCTCAACCCAAGCTATACCATAATGCACTTGCTAGGAGCTAATAAGGTACCCTGGCTATGTAGTGCACTGCATGATAACTGCATGAGCGTCTACTAATGTGTCAATGTGACATCCTGCTCTTGCCTAGTAAACACTAAGCTGTTGTAAACGTCTTCTACCGTTGTTGTCCGTTTTTGTCTTGTAAGCAATTATTTTTTGGTCAGTTTTGTCCTTGGTTGTAAAGCTGGATTTACTGTTGCTTCCAGTAAAATATTTACATTTTGAAGGCTTGATAAAATGAGAGATGGTTGAATGTTTTAAATGAATATGCTGCCATCTGTTGGATGTAGTCAGTAATGCAGTGGTTTGCACAGGAGCAGAAGTGCTGTGTCTGTCTTGTCACTGTAGTCTGTCAAGGATTGTCATTGTGTGATTATTATTGTGTTGACACATGAACATGTGACATTGCATGTATGTATTGTCTCTGATAATGGTTTGATTTAACCTGGGACCCAGCAATATGTGTATGTGTGTGTGTGTGTGTGTGTGTCTGCGTGTGCATGTGTATGTCTGTGTGTGTGTGCCTGTGCATGTGTGTATTTGTGCATGTGTTTGTATGTGTGAGTGTGTGCTCGTGCATGTGTACGTCTGTGTGTTTGCAAGTGTATGTGTGTGCATATATTTGTGTGAGTGTTTATTTGTGGGTGTGGGTGTGCGCGTGTTTGTGTCTATGCATGTGTGTGTGTGTCTGCATGTGCATGTGTATGTCTGTGTGCGTGTGCATGTATGTGCTCGTGCATGTGTACGTCTGTGTGTTTGCAAGTGTATGTGTGCATGTGCATGTGTGCATATGTTTGTGTGTGTATGTGTGTATGTGCGTCTGTGCATGTGTACATCTGTGTGTTTGCAAGTGTGTGTATTTTTGTGTACGTGTGTGTGCATATGTTTGTATGTGTTTATGAGTGTGTGCGCACGTGCGAGTGTGCATGTGTACGTCTGTGTGTTTCTATGTGTGTGCATGTGTTTGTCTGTGGGTGTGTGTGCGCGTGTGTTTGTCTGTGCATGTGTGTGTGTCTGCGTGTGCATGTGTATGTATGTGTGTGTGTGTATGTGTATGTGTGCGTGTGCATGTGTGCGTATGTTTGTGTGTGTATCTGTGTACGTGCGTCTGTGCATGTGTACATCTGTGTGTTTGCAAGTGTGTGTATTTGTGTGTACGTGTGTGTGTGCATATGTTTCTGTGTGTGTATATGTGTGCGCGTGCAAGTGTGCATGTGTACATCTGTGGGTTTGTGTGTGTGGGCATGCTTGCGTGTGTTTGTATTGTGTTTGTCTGTGTGTGTGTGTGTGTGTGTGTGCATGTGTTTGTCTGTGTGTGTGTGTGTGTGTGTGTGTGTGTGTGTGTGTGTGTGACTTGTCTCTGAGACTATGCATATAAATCTGGTTTTCAGATATATCACGTTTGTAGGTTTTGCAACGACAATTTCCTCTCCTTAATTTTGCAGAAATAGGAAATGCAAAAATATAATTTGTAATTACTATATATATATATATATATATTCTTTTGACTAGAAGAGACATTAGGAACCATATGTATGAACCATAAAATTGGGAACACACATTTTTGCCCTTTTTATACCTCAATTGACCCAGCATTTTTTAGAGTGTATATACATACAATTTCTGCTGTGTCCTAAATTGCTTAGATCCATATCATCTTCTGAATGCTCTCTTTATCCCTGTCGGTTTCTCAGGGTCGTCAGCTGCGGGGTTTCAGAGGCTTATTTAACAGAAGTTCCAAGTCCTCAGTGGACACAAATATCGGAGTACCACCTCGTAAACGATCCATAACCGACCATCTCCTCCGGAGGACTGCCAGCGCCCCTGCCAAGGGCCGCAAAAAGACCAAGATGCCATTGGCTGAAGCTACATATGACAGAAAGCACAGCATCGGGGACACTCAAGCCACTCAGGTAGAGAGGAGAGCGGGGAACAGAAGAGCCCTCCAGCACCGCCCCGCGTCCATGCCCCTGGATAAGCTCCTACACAGTCACCTCAACCTGTCCACCCCGGAAAGGGAGGGGCCTGATCCTGGAGCTGACACTATCATTGGTCAGTTGCTTATATAATTCCCTTGACATTCCCTTAGGAACTGTGTCATAATGAATCAGAATGAAAGCTGTTTTCACAATGCATGAATTGATATTGTTATTCGTACCATTATAGCTATAAGGCATAATTAGAGCGGATGTTGAAAGTTGCCTGTTCTTCGAATCATTGACACTACAGCACATTTGTGATGAGAAAGCATCCACTATCCTTTCAGAGAATACTGCACTTTCTGTATTTATCTATTATTTAACTTCTACTAATAATTTCACTGTTTATGTAACCTTTTCACATGCTCTCTATTGTTTCGCAGTTCTTTTAAAGGGATAATTCAACAAAAAATGTAATTCTGTCATTATTTATTCATCCGCATTTCAACCCTGTATGAGCCCGTTTACACGTGGTATTAGGATGCGTTTTCGTAGATCAGATCACAAGTAGACGAGGGAGTTTTAATGAGTTTTGACCACTTCTGTTCTGATTTCTTTAAGGGGAGGGTCTATGGGCGGGTAAATGTATGGGCTTTTTAAACTTCCCATTATGCTGCGTTCACACCAAACGTGAATAGAGCGTCAAAACCACGTCTACCATGTCTAGTTGGACACTTGAACATTTTGAATCCATTCGCGCGTCCAATTATAAATCGAGCGTTTGAAGCGAAATAGATGCGTGTTCAAGGCGCTCCAGGAGAAATGTCATAAAACACCACTCTGCCTCTTTTCATTTTCATTAAAAAAATATATAAATCATTAATAGCCACACAAATGTGGTCCAGGCAACTCCTACATTATCTTCACTGCATGTATATTTAAATATCCTTAAAAAATAAAGTTATGAAACTTCTCTTTGCCCTCAGTCAAAACGATTTGGCAGACAACAAATTATAGATTCATGACACCCAAGATCGCCCGTTAGATCTACACAAGCAAATTCAATTTCATGTTTAACCACTACATAGACATCAGAGCCAGCGGCAGACAGCAGAAGGACTGGCCGAGGAAAGGCTGCTCTCGCCGGGGTTAATGAGCGCTGAACGCCCGGTGATCGCCTGGATCTCACAACTCCAAAAACACAAGATTATTTTTTTAAATAGACGCTCTCTTTATTAATAAACCACAGATTTGAGCTTTAAAAAACTATATTCTCACCTGAAAAGTCTTAAAACTACATTTTGTGACACAATAGTAGTATTTTTAAATTATGCGGGTTTTTCATTACATCACTTTACCATGTGACAGCAGCGAGCAGGCTCCTGATTGGTTAACGCGGCACAAATTAAAAATTTTCAACTCAGGCGTCAGGCGCGAATTCGCTTCAAACGTGTGAATGCACAAAAAGCACCACTCGCACGTATCGCGCAAGACGCTCAATTTGCGTCATTCGCGCAAACTGTACGCGTGAATCCCGCCACGCAAACCATGTATATCGCGCCGCTCTAACAGCCACAAGACCACGCCAAACACTTTGAGTGAGTGTTAGAAATCAGGAATGATGAGAGAATATTGTGACCCGGTATGTTCTTCGTCTTCCAACTAAACTTCCCTTAATGTTTATGCATTTGGTCAGTAGGTGGCAGGGCTGTAACCACCATAGACATTGAGGGAGGTCAAGTCCCCCCCGAATAATTAGAAATGGCCAAATTGTCCTCCCAAATATTTGATATTCTTGATGCTGCTCTGTTGTACTCCATTACACACCGCTCTTTGGATGACAAAAGTAAAAAAAAATTTAGGTCGGTCAGCCTCAGCGGTCTAATGGTGCGTTCAAGTCATGACGTAAAGATCTTACGAGTTGAACGCACATGAACGCAAGTAGGAAGTGGGAAGTATTGATCTGTACGAGTCGGGGCGTGTCAGTGAGAAACATGGCGGAATCAATGGATGCAACGTCTGTAGTTGAACATAACGGTATTTAGCAGTGACACTGTCAGGCTTTGTCAGTAAGTAAGCTAGCATTGTAATATAACAATTAGCCTAATATATAACGATACAGTTTACAGTGGCTTCATAGATTAATTAAAAATTTAAAATATTAAAATAACTCACCTGATGCGCATTCTTTGTTCTTCATTTTCTATAAGCAGAGTTAACAACCTTGCTGTATTTTCGTGAAATTCATTAAAAGAAGGTACACACCGCCATCTTTCTCCGACCAAAGAGACTTGAACGCACATGATGCTGTAAACACGACTTCTCACCTCATAAATACGAGCATCCCAGGAGGACTTGAACGCACCATAACAGCGCTCGTCACAGTCAGAATGAGTGAGATGGCCAATTAAATCAAAGAAGGCGGGGCTTACTGTTAGTGTGAATTCCAACGCCACACTTTAGTTATAGCAGTGAAAGAGTGCGTCGCAAAATGTAAGTAGCTAAACATTTCATATTTGACAACTGTTTTACAATAAAAACGTTCAGCAACCAACAGTAATATCAAGTGATGCAAACTACTTTACATTTTAATGAAATTTCACCATTTTGTTATTGAAAATATGACATGTATGCAAATCATAACTGAATTTGACGTGACAAGAAACTTTTCGTATTTTTACATATTAGACGGACGAAAATAAGAGTGAATGTGTTCATATTTTAATATATATATATTATTTGCAAATAATTTACTTCATAACTACAACTACATAACAAATTTCCTTAAATCCCTTTGAATACTTTAATAATTTAATTCCTTTAACCTCTTAACCGGCGGCCCTCGTTTTCTGAAAACGTCATAACCAAATAAAAATGTCTTAAACACTGGAATACGAATGAGATATTTCATTGAAAATGGACATGATTGATTACTCCAACTCTAAACACTCATATAAACAAAGGAGGATCTTTCGTTTTTTCCCCTATTTTTTCATTGTTTGGGATTAAAAAGTGGGATGTATTTTGAAGAGTGGACACTTACACTGAAATGTATGCTGGTGTTTCTTGGCTTCGTCCGATCTGATCTGCACGATAGGAGATGAAGGATGAGTACTGCGTTTATTTTGTTCATGTTTGCATTAGGGGTGCACCGATCCGACTTTTTCAGTCCCGATACCGATGCCTGGGCTTTGTGTATCTGTCGATACCCGATACCGATCCGATACTATTGTTGAATTAATAATAAACTGTATATCTTCCACCTTATCCCTTCCTTGAAGAGACTAAAGGCACCAGACTTTACTAACTAAACATAACTAAGACAAAATAACAGATGTATGTAAAGTGTTGAATTCTTAAAATAATTCTTTAAATAAATCAAATGTAGCAGTGGAAACAAAAAACAGTGTATTGGTCAAACATACAATAGTAATCTGACAGTTACCAAACATTTTTTACACTACAGATAATTGTTTTGGTATATAATCATATCAATATTAAAAAGTAGCATTACAAATTAACAAATAGTCTAATTTTCTGCCATATGCAATTTAATAAAAATGATCAGCTAGCTAATAACTTTGTTCTGGTTACACCTCACTCCAGTCTAAATGATTGTAGGCTAGGCCTATTTATTTTACTACACATTGTGAACAGAAATAAGCTGAAATACTGTTGTTAATTGAAAATAATTCTTACTACCCACTCTTGCTAAATTGGGTAAGCACACTTGTGTTCTCATTTCAGATGCGTTCTGAGTAAATTAATAAACTGATTCATGAGTTCAGTGTTGGACAGATCAGTTGTTCTAACCAGTCGTTAAAATGATTCGGTTCAAAGGAGTCATTAGGTCACGAATCGGACATTAGCAGACGCGTTGTGTGTGAATCCCGTCTGTTAGAACATCGCGAAAGATGTCAACACACAGAAAACACTTCATAACTGAATATAATTTGTCTCCCGTTTATTGAAAGTATGCTTTATTTAAGCTGGTCAGAGAAGAGTCAAAAAATTTTGAGCGCAATTCACACCCAGCGATAATTCAAGGACAAAATTGTCCGAATGTGTCACGTGCAACATGGTTTCAACAAAAATGTTCAATGCAGGAAAGACCCTGACTTTGCAGTAATACCACCTCCCCTCGAAACATTTAAGTTACTTTGCAGACATTGCAAACAGCCGACGAACTAGTTGGCGTGGCAAGCGTGAAATATCTCCTCCACACACACTCTCTGGCTCGCTCCATGTTGCTTCTAGCGTGCGACACACGTGAAGCTGACGAATGACGCAGGTTCTGCTGCGACGAAAAAAAAACACCTGGATCGGCTTGTGGATCTGTTCATTTTTCCGATCCCCGATCAAGCTATTTTGTCAGCATCACGGCCGATATCCGATCCTAATATCGGATCGGTGCACCCCTAGTTTGCATGGCCGATCCTTCAGCATTTAATTTAACCCTTTCCTCTCTGGTGTATTGATTGCAAAAAACAAGTTCAGAACATGATTCTTGAGTGTTTTAGCATTTAAATGATGCATAGTTTATGATAGTTGATTGAATATTTGTTATAGGTCATAAAAGTACAGACACGCCCCAAACACGCCCACGGGTCGATGCTTGTTAACAGGTTAAATAAACCAATAAGACCAATAATACCCCCTCCCCAAGCAAAAAAACTAACAAACTTTGGTTTGAGACATGACATAACAAAGACATGGTTACGGCCTTGGTAGGCGGAGAGTAGATGGTCTTTTAGTGGATGTTTATGTGCATTTGACCACATGGGCGTCTACACTACGAAAGCAATCCGGTCAAATGCGTTTTCGACTACCTCTGGAAGTGGTCAAAAGTGGACAAGCTCAGACCCCGTTTACACCTGTATTTAGAGTCATCCACTTGTGATCAAATCGACCAAAACACATCTTAATACCAGGTGAAAACCGGGCCTATGACTCTCTTTCGTGAGATATTCATGATAAAAATACATTTTTGGGTGAACTATCCCTTTAAGTATTTCATTTAGTTCTTCTACTGGTCCCTTTGAAGTATTCATACTTGCAGGCTTTTCTTTCTTTAATACCTTAACTTGCCTTTGTCTTGTTCTGTCTTTACTGTTGTGCTTCTCTATAGTAGAAAACTGACTAGGAAAACCCCTACAGGTAATCCACAAGCCATACTCAGGTCGACTCACCCCAAAACATTCCAGTTTTAAGCCATTGCACCAATGTTTTTGAACAACTTTGTTTTGTTTCATATGACAAGTAATCCATCACAGCTTTTGGAGAAAATCAAATAACTGGATGTTCCCCATGCACCTACACAGTGCCATTGTCAAACCTCCTTCTCACAGTCGTACTTGGTGGTACATTTCATTTGTCCTGTGTACAGAGTGGCGTCTGTGAATATGGTCTGTGAGGGTGTTTTTGTTGTTGTTTTTTGACGTTACTGACAATCATCTCTTGTAAAAATGTCTTCCACAGATTCCTTCCTCCATGAGAAACCCAGATCCATCTCAGTGGATCTCCTCTTTGAAACGTCTGCCTTCAAAGAACCTGATGTACTACACATTTTAGACTGTAACACTGAGCCCAAAGATACAAAAGAAACTCCTTACATGGTCATTGTGGGCAGTAGGGAAAGTCTGAGTTATTCTCACCAAGAACACTCACCAAGAAGAGGTGGTCTCACCCAGACTGAAGCCGATAAATTATGCTCTTCCAAAGGGGAAACAGACCGCTGGTCAAGTCCTTCAGATCGATGTTATAATGGCGGTAGCTTACCGAGTGAAGGAAGTCAAGGAGAATTTAGCCAGTTGGAAGCTCCTAAAAAGAACATTCTAACACCCAAGGCAGCCACGTATTCCACAACCTCCTCTTCTTCCTCTTCTTCAGGTACCTTCACCAAATCGCACCCTCCTAGAATGGATCTGCAAGACCAGAAGAGTCAAGTGTCTCTTCAGGACAGTGCTCTCTCTCGCCTTATTGACGCTGTATCGCTTGATAACGAGTATGACACCTGTGGGTCCATATCTGCTCTGATTGGCCAACTTGAGCTCACTTCTGAGCAGAGCACCCTACTTCTATCCACCACACAACCTCTGAAATACTCTCTTCCCCCATCTGACCTCCCTCATCTCAACAGCGAGCTTTCCAGCACTCCACTAAAAGTCATCCAAAAGTCATCTGTGCGCACAACCTCGGAGCTAGCCGTGAGACCTTCCAGTCCTGAAACGACTGAACCGGAAGTCTTTACCATCTTGGATGAGGAGGTGCTTTCTCCTGTATCTAAAAACAACGACTTTGTTGAGTCTCCTGTGGGACTCAAGATGCATGGAAAACCTAAGCAAAGCTACAGCCATTCCACTGGTTCCTTCAGGAACTTTGAATACGAAGGTTACAGAGAAACCTCATTTAACAGCACAGCCTCAGATCGCTTCTTGCTGTGCCAGGACTCAGTAAGCAGCAGTCTGATGGAGGTGGAGATCAATGTGGACGAGGATCCTTTAGACAACACGCTGACCCCTACGAGTCCGCTCCGAGATTTCAGAAGTGTTCAAGGGTTATCCCCCTATCACCGTCTGTACAAACCCTCATACCATCCCTCTCCTGTTCACTCATACTCCACAAACACCTCACCCTTTCACAGACACTACCAGTTCTCTAGCACCTACCTTACTGGCAAATCCCAGCCAAAGAAGTTCACCTGTTATAATGACACCGGGAGAAGTCACAGAACAGATACCACAGAGGCGAGACCCCAGGAGACAAGAGTCCAAAACAGTTTGGTCAGCAGCAGGGCAGAGCGTTTAAACAAAAGGTCTTTGTCCTCAGAAAGTCCTGCAAAGACTCAAGTCTGCCATACGTTGTTAGAGAGGGACTTGTACGCACCCGTTACAGACTACGACATGATTTCAGTTGAAGAGCCAGCTCCACAAAGTCCTCCTCCTCAGGTGCGCAACGGACTCTCCCCAGGTTCTTCTTCCAAGTCCAAGAGCCTGGGAGACCTGACCTCCGAGGACATTTCATGCAACTTTCAGAGCAAGTACAAGTCAATCAGCCGAAGTTTTGTCACCCCTGCGATGCAAGACCAAAGACGGATGTGTGGGTTGTCCGGTCGTCCAAAGTCCGCCGATCCCTTAACCGAGCAGCTTCGCAAGCTTGTGACGTTAGAACATGAAGATTATACGCGTCCCCTCCCCTCTTGTTCTCAACCCGCCCCAAAACCTATTTCAGTGCTCCCTCTGGTGTCTCATAGTTCTGCTGATGATCACGAAGACCCTCCCCCATTTCTGTCAAGGCGACTGTCGTCCCGCAGTCAAAGTCGTGTACGTCACATAGCCAATCGTGCACGTGAGAGACAGCAGGAGGCATCCAAACACCGGGGTGCCATGGAGGTAGTACTCCGCAATAAGCCAGTCTCCTCCCAAAATCCTCCACCAAATAGGCACTCTACAGGCTCTTATATCGCTGGTTACCTGGACCAGCTGGGTCCCGAGGACCGAGGCTTGCCCGAAGGAGCCTGCACCTCGCTACGCTATGGATACGGAGATCGCTACTATAATGACGATTCTGTACTCCCTCCGGACTTCTCCGACCCATCCGAACCCGAGGTCTTCTTCCTGCTTAGGCTCTGACCTTGCATCTCACCTACTGTTTTAGACTTTGCATGTACTGTAATTTCATGTAGCAGGACACTTCCAGAACTGTGTACATATACCATATAACACGGTCTCCTACTTGTGCTAGCCCTGCTGATATCAAACTAATCATTTTATATACATGTGATCCCTGTCATGCTTGAAAAAAATGTATTGTTCAAAATGTGTGTTGTCTCGAGGTGAAAAAATAACAGTGAATAATTGAACTGGAACATTTCTTGGAGACATTTTTGTTGTTGTCAACTATTTGTTCTTTTTTAAACTACGTAGTACGATAAAGTCATGAAGGGGCTTCTCTTTTTATTTAGTCTTCCTGCATATTGTTATTTGTATCCCAGATTGCAACATAGTGTCGGCCCAGATCTGGCCCACATCTGGTAGTAATAATAATAATAATAATTTGTTACATTTATATAGCGCTTTTCTGGGCACTCAAAGCGCTTTAAATATAGAAAGGGGGAATCTCCTCATCCACCACCAATGTGCAGCACCAGGGGTGTCCAAACTTTTTTTTAAAGGGGGCCCGATTCGATGTTGTTGGCATATAACCGGGGGCCGGTCCTTTTTCTATTATAAATTTAAATATTATTACTGAGTTAGAACTCTATTCTTATTTAAATTTAATAAGTGCTCTATTTTTAATAAGTGCTCTATTTAGGTAAAACCACACTGCAAAAAATACTTTTCTTACTTGGTATTTCTGTCTTTTTTCCAGTCCAAATATCTAAAAATTCTTAAATCAAGATGCTTTTACTAAGGAAAATTACATATTTTTTTCTTGATTCCCGGGGGAAAAAATAAAAATGAATTGAGTTTTTTGATTGAAACAAACTAAATTATCTGCCAATGAATTAGAAAAATAATCTTGTTTCTGTTTGGGACAGAAACAAGATTCCAAACAGAAACATTATTTTTCTTACCCCATTGGCAGATATATTTGCTTGTTTTAAACAAAAAAAAACTCACTTCAATTTCATTTTATTTTCCAGAAAACAAGAAAAAATAACTAAATGTCATTTAACTTATCTCGTAAATACATCTTGATTTAAGAATGTTTAAATATATTTAGACTAGAAACAAGACAAAAATACTAAATGACAGGATTTTTTGCAGCGCACACAAGGCAAAAAGTAAAACAAATATATATCTTTCTGTATCTAGAATGGCTTTAAGGTATTTAGTCTATAAACATATAAATACAAATGCACAAAACTGCAAGTTTATGACAAAAATAGTCTGCAATTTGGCCTTTTTTTACTCATTTAATACATGTCTACATTACAAATTAAATAAAATTAGATATTAACCTACATTTCTGACAAATTACCCCGGTTACAGGTGTTACCACAGTAAATCCATGATAAATGTTGGCGAATTGTTGTTTGAAAAGTATTTTAACTGAATCGGCTCGGCTGATTTGCACGTTAGTGTTGTTGATTAAGTCAGTGCTGTTTAACTGGATATAAATTAAATCAAATCACAGAGAGATTCACAGCTCGTACCGGAGACCTCTGCGCCGAACTCGAACACTTCTCACAGGCTGTCGGAGCTCGCGAGTTGCGCAGAGCACAAGTAGCGCTGTTTCGTTCCGCTTTGGGCGGAATCTAGTACTGCCACCTTGCGTTGACATTGTGAAACTGCACAATTTGTAAATTATCCGTGGCGGGCCACATATAATATATTTTAATAGACTCGCAGCGGGCCGTTTGAAATTCATCCGCGGACCGGACTTTGGACACCCCTGACCTGGATGACGCGACGGCAGCCATATTGCGTCAGAACGCCCACCACACACCAGCTGATTGGTGGAGAGGAGACAGAATGATGAAGCCAATCGTATATATATATATATATATATATATATATATATATATATATATATATATATATATATATATATATATATATATATATATATATATAATGGTCAGGGGCCAATTGGCAAATTTGGCCAGGATGCCGGGGTTACACCCCTACTCTTTATCGAAGGACATCCTAGGATTTTCAATGACCACAGAGAGTCCTCGGTTTAACGTCTCATCCGAAGGACTGTACCAGATGTGGGCCGGATCTGGGCCAACACTATGTCGCTGTCTGGGTCTGTGTAGTCTGTACATACTATGTTGGTAAAAGTCAAAGCGCTATGGGGTTTCACTTAAATTTTAATTACTGTGACGGTTTTCTTTAGCATGTGAAGCGTGAACATTTTCAGCATGACTATGCACAGACCTGTAGATGCTGTGCTCTGATTTTGCACAGATTGATTCTGTTGTATTGAATGCAATACAGCATATTTACATGCTTGCTCTGACTTGCTTGCTTACTATTAGTCATGAATTTAAAGAAGTTTGAAACTCTTCTTCATATTCTGAAGCAGTATGGTTAAAGTTTTATTTTTATAATTGCTTTGATACAGAGAGCAAAAAAAAAAAAAACATTTGTTAGACTTAATATTTAGTTTTCTTTTTAAAGACAACTTTTTTTTCCCAATTATTATTCTGTGCTTAAAGGCATCTGGTCCGTTCTTTTTATTGTTGCTCATCCAAGATGAGTGTAAGCATTTTCCTACCAATGCAATAAAATTATGACATGTTTACTATGAGGTAAAATATTTTTTGTGTGTGGTTTATTTGATCTGCCCCTCTAGTATCTGATTGCTACAAGTTTTGACATTGTCACACAAAAAAGTGAGTTTGACTGGCCATGACACACATTTACCTCCTAGAGGCAAATACTATTCCTGCCCTTCGTACAGGGACAATCCCCCTGGAGCAACATGGAGTAAAGTAAGGAGCAACCGCTGGGATCGAACCAGCAACCTTCTGCATATCAGTTCCATGGTTTAACCCACTGGACCACCATCTCACCAAGCCAATGACTTGCTACACATTGGGTTGATGTATTGCTGCTTACAGTATGATGGTGTTGTCACAGCCTCGAGGTGATGATACATGGGGCAACTTTTTTGAGCAATGTTGCTTGGCCACTTTTCCATTGGGAATGGGCAACAAATTTCTATCTGGATACTTTAGATCGGTCATGGGCCCTGTGTCTTACCTGGTTGCCCGTTGACGACAACATTGCCTAGTAACATTGCTCAAAAAGTTGCCCTGTATATCATCACCATCAGAGTAATAGCAAACAAAAACGGTAACACTTTAGAATAATGATCCGTCATTAACAGGCAACTATGCAGAACACAGGAGTATTACTACATTAACACATCAGCTACTACTATTAACTAATATGGAAACAAGCTTAACTAATCCGTAGGTAATATCAAATTTTAGTTCCTTAGCCTATTAGGTAGATTGGCATCATTAAGGACTAATAACTAACTATGAAAAATGATAAAGAATTACTAATTAATTACTAATGACAGCATAAATTGTCTGTGATGGGAACAATGGTCTTTTTTTACTCTCAATGTGCAGTCATAAAATTATTTCCTCTCTTAATATTTTATATATTGTTCTACAACAATTAGATTAGCATGTTTCTGTTTATTTCCTTTCATTACAGTAGCCTTACTTGAGTAGCCCACTTTTTTAGTATAATTAAATTGTGGTACTTTTTACTTTTACTCTGGTTGAATAAAAATAAAGTGGAAAGTACAAAAAAGACACATCAGAGAGTAAGATGCATGGGAGTTGTAGTTTTACACGGAACCATCCGCTCATTAGTGTCTTATCATTCTTGAACTCTAAAAACTACATTTCCCATGGCCCCCTCTCAGCACAAGGCTAACGTATCCTGTGAGTGAATTTCTTTAAAGCATCTCTGTTTGTGTTAATGCTTATTAGTTTAAGCTGTTTAACAGCGATTCCGGCGTTTACATGTCGTCTTCGAACAAATCTAGTTAATCGTAGGATGAAATATTAGTTTACGCCTTTTCATTTATGTTGACGTTGAAGTAAAAACGGTCATCGCCATAGAGACGAAACATCAACAAGGCGCTTGGACGTCCACTCTCGCTGTAAAACTGGTAAGCTTATATTTACACTTTAAAATACTCTTTTTTTTATTTTATTAAATGTATATTTTTCGTTATGTTATATTGGAATTGCGCTAGATAGAATTGCATTTCCAAATTATAAATAGTACAATTCATTTAAAAACACATTAACTTACAATAAAAAATAAATAAACAGAGAGACCATTTATTGGAAGTTTAGAGGGGTGTATTATCTGTATTTATAAATGCTGGTTAAATTACCACTGAAGAATATCTTCAATAAATCAATCAACATTTTTTTTTTTTGAGTACATTTAAAATCAACACAAGTTGACCAAAGTCTAAAAATTAGTCAATATACAGCCCAAAACCTAGGGGTAATTGTATGCCACAGATCTTCTTAAAGCCACATTTTTAATAACAGCAAGGAAATTAAATGAAGTATGGTTTAAGTTCCTATGGATTACCTGACTATCTTATTTTAATTGTAATTTCATCTTTTATGTCTCTGCTTTTAGCCTGCAGTCATAATGTCAAATCAATCAGCTAATCCTGGAAATCCAGTCTTCACCTGCATGCACAAACCAGGATCTCAGTCGCCAGCTGAAGATCCAGCAACGGCCAGATCCCAGATCCTGATGTTTAAAACCACATCCAGCGACTACGGAGCTCGATCAGCGACGTTTGCATCCTCGCCCTGTTCCTATCACCCCATATCCCAGACGTTCTCACAGCACCTCGGATTGTGCGGGATGTACCAGGACAATTCCTTCAATATCAGCTTGGACCACAGCCCTGTGTATATCCCGAATTACAAAACTCAATTTAAGGGACAGTGACCAAACACGTTTGCATCTCTTATTTGAGTGATTTGTTTTGTTGTTCTTGTAATTGAGCATTTTAACCACACATGCTTGATGGCTGTAATAAACGAAAAGTTGCAAGTGTACGAACAAAACATTTCTCCAGCCTAACCAGTCTTCATGATGTCACATGACAATTGTGAACCAGCATTAAAATCATTGTATTTTCATGAAGCATGTGCTTCTGTATGTTTATTCATGCGGTCAAATCAACTAATCGATTTAAATTAATCACACCTAACATAAAAGTTTGTATATATGTGCGTGTATGTGTATATATGTTATATGTGTGTGTGTGTGTATATATGTTATGTGTGTGTGTGTGTGTATATATGTTATGTGTGTGTGTGTGTGTGTGTATATATGTTATATGTGTGTGTGTGTGTATATATGTTATATGTGTGTGTGTGTGTATATATGTTATGTGTGTGTGTGTGTGTATATATGTTGTGTGTGTGTGTGTGTATATGTATATATATATATATATATATATATATATATATGTGTGTGTGTATGTATGTGTGTGTGTGTGTGTGTATATATCTATATGTGTGTGAGTGTGTGTATGTATATGTGTGTGTATATATATATCTATATGTGTGTGAGTGTGTATATGTATATATATATATATATATATATATATATATATATACACACACACTCACACACATATAGATATATATGTGTGTATATATATATATATATATATATATATATATATGTGTGTGTGTGTGTGTGTGTGTGTGTATATATATCTATATATGTGTGAGTGTGTGTATGTATATGTGTATATCTATATGTGTGCGTGTGTGTGTATATATATGTGTATATCTATATGTGTGTGTGTATATATGTGTATATATATATATATGTGTGTGTGTGCATGTGTATATATATATATATATATACAGTATGTGTGTGTGTATATATATATATATATGTGTGTGAGTGTGTGTATGTATATGTGTATATCTATATGTGTGTGTGTGTGTGTGTGTGTGTGTATATATATATATAGATATATATATACATGTGTGTGTGTGTGTGTGTGTGTGTGTGTGTGTGTGTGTGTGCGCGCGTGCGTGCGTGCGTGTGTGTGTGTGAGTGAGTAATATGTACATTTAATCTAAATTTGTAAAAGTTGAAAAGGCACTGATGTCGTGGAATGGAGGATTTTAACTGTGATGAGATGACAGGGCAGTTTAGACAGTAACTAAGCGACAGAGCTGCCCGTTAAAGATGCAGTTAAATATGTCCTTTTTCTTCATAAAAACAGCCCATAGTTTTAGGGCATATATAGGCTGTCTTTGTAACGTGTTCCTTATGACACACTTCCGGGTTGGCCGAGCTGAGCTGGCAGGTTCGCATTTTTGCACGAAAGTCTACATGTGTCGGATTTCTGCTCTTCTTCTGAAAGTGTGCAGGCTCTGATACTCAGGGCGTCGCAAAGCCTATAGAAACAGTAAGTTTTTAACAATTTACGTGATGATTTATGATTGAAGCAGAACTATCATGACACATTCACGATGATTTGACTGAAGCATAAACATTGCTGTTCAAAATTCAGATGTAAATCCGCGGTGCGCTGCAAATAATATCGCATGCATTGATTCTTCATGTTTGGTGAATTCACGTGACCAGGGGCCCATTCTTCGTACCTCGCTAACTCAGTTAGCCGGATTTGATTGTTGAAGATTTGGCATGATCTTGGATTGTTTGGTTCTTCGACGCTCATCCTGGACTTGCTGTCATAGCAACAGGTCCGTTAGCTTAAACCTGCTCGCGAGCAGGCTTATTTCATGTAAACAGGATTAGATTGCATCTTGAGGTGATACTTAAAATCTGTCCCAGCCACTGCTACTTTATTACTACAGTTCATTACTGAACCAGGGGCAATAATAATCATTTTAAATAATAATAATATACACATTTTAAATTGTATATGTATATGAGAATGTATATAATATTATAATGTTGTGTATAATACTATAGACACATCCACTTGATTGAGCGATTTATTTGTGATGGAATAATTACTTTATAATTTTGTTGGAAGTTTGCACACATGTTGTACAGTTAATCTGAGCCGTGCATTAATTTAAGTGATGACGGATATTATGGGATGGCTTGATGCAGCGCAGGAGATGCAGAGAATTTGATCTTGACCCTTAAGAAACTTTAATACTGTCACGTTACAAATCTGCTTCGAATTGAATTAAAAATTGAATTACAACATTGAAATAAAAATGTAAAGGGTGTACAAATACTGTATAAAATCGTGAATATAAATAATTGGTAATCATGTAAAAAAAAAAAAAAACATTTATCATTGATCTATTATAACTTTTATGTTGGTTTGGTCGTTTAGCTGTTTCCTTATAAAGGTCCAGATATTCGTGTTTTTTTTTAGTGTGTAATTTGCCAAGTTTTTTGCCAGGTGGCTTTTTTAATTATATGATGTCATTACGTTGCTGTCTTGACGCCAGCCAATCGCTGCATTGCTGATCATGGTTTCGAGTATCGATGCATCTGCCCTCTTCAGGGAAAACAAGAACGCGCAGTGATCTTAGATCATTTAATCCAGATATTTAAATCCAATCCGCAAATTCGATGGAAGAACCAAATTAGCCAGACATCAGTTATCAGGATTAAAAGATCTGGGATCTGTCAAATCATCTCAGATGTATTAAGCGAGGTACGAAGAACGGGCCCCTGGTCCGAAATCAGTTCGCGATTAAAGTGTATTTGTAAATAAACACAGACCGCATTAATACAAAATCGCTTGTTTTAGATTGAGCCTAGTTTGTGATAAACTTGTACAAACACACAAGGTCAAATTGTGATTTGTAAAACAGTTTTGGTCATTTAACAGCTTTTTCTTAACAGTCCATTTGTTCACAGTAGTTTTTGTCACTATTCTGATTTATGAAATCTTATCTTTCACAGTACACAAGTTTTGTTAGTTAACCCATTTTTGAGTCACTATTCTGATTTGTGAGATCTTTCACAGTATAAGTGGGGACGGTTTTAACACTTTTTGTATTTTCTTCAGTTTCTCAGACACTGTTTTTATTGGAAAGCCAAAATTTTAATACATTAAACCCAAATCTGTCTGTTAACCACCCACACGACTGTAACATGCGTACATATGATAATATACATACAATTTATACTTGAATAGACAAAGTCAAATGTTGTCCCCATAAAAGGGGACGGTTGCAACAGTCATTAAAATGTAATAAAAAACAAATTCCTTTAACATAATATTGCAATTTCTTTATTTTATTTGTTCACAGACAGGGTCTTCACTGAGTTAAATTAAAGCTACACTGTGTGATATTTTCCCCCATCTAGCGGTGAAAGGGTATATGACCATCCAGTAAATATTAGTTTCTGTTCCTCCCAATTCCGATTTCGTTTTAACTCCTACGGTGGCTGATTTAGTCCAAGATTAGCATGGCTTCCAGTTCGACCTCGTCCATTAGTATTCCTTCAAGTGATGAGGTTACTTTAGAAAACTATTATTTGCAGTTATTTAATTTGTCAGTTAACATGTAGGTTATGACATCTATGTAAAATGAATGTAAAATTAATAATAGTTTTACATTTTCGTTATTTATTTACCATTTCATTGCTGCTATCAGCTATTTGTCTGTTGTGTTGCCGTCTTAATTCTCTTTTTCGCTTCCTTGGCGACTCTGTTACATATCCTCGAGAATAAGAGTGATCCTCCATCAGCAACAGACTTTCAAAAAGGCTTTCAGGTTTTCATATAGCAGTCTCAAGCAATCCCCCTCTTCACATTCGACACGGTGCCATCGAGTGTTAAAACGCGAAAGGCGAAGCTTGAATTTACGGGTATGTCCCTCTTTGGCTAATGTACTTTCAAGATGGAGGGGCAACATGGCGACCCCCATTCGAACCCCTTACCCGTATGTATTTTCAATGGCATATTATAAACTTACGAGAATACTTTATTACTTGAAAGAAGTAAATATACATTAATGAGCACATATATTTTTGAAAGAACTAAGTGTTTTTAGCTAAGAATAAACGAAAAAAGTTACACAGTGTAGCTTTAACTTTTAGAGTAACTTAAACAATACTGGTTAAATAGCTTGCATTAATTATTGTCATAGGGGACTGTTGCAACTGTCCCTACACTGACAGCCGTGATAAAACTTGCTATGCTAGCTTGAAGCAATAGCCTTGACACATGGTAGGTAGGGTAAACGTACCTATTAAGCTCACCAAAATCTACATTGAGACATTTTAGTGCACAGGGTATTGGTTTGAGTACAAGAAGTTATGTTAAAATAAAATCTCACACAATATTTTATTTTAAATGACAAAAGCATTTAAATTAAGATGCAAAAAGTCTGGCTGTGCTTAATGGGGACATGTTTGTAACCTTTACACCCCTGTAAGGTTAAGCTCACAACATAAAGATTAACTTGAAGTGACAACCATTATTTAATATTTAAAGTCTGTTTATGAAGTATTTACATAGACGTTCAATGTGGATGAGCTTAAAGGAGCACACGGAGCTTCCTGCCCGGAAAACAGACGGGGTCTGAGGGGCTCTTCGCTGGGTGCTGAAAGTGGTAGTAACTGTGGCGTTTTCCAAAGGGATCCCAATTCGTCGGTACGTCCGATGTACTTCGAACGTGACCGACTGAAAGGGAAGGTCTCGGTTACGTATGGTAACCCTCGTTCCCTGAAGGAGGGAACGGAGACGTACGTCCCGTCGCCACAGTTGCTGTACCATGGCCGAGTCACTAGTTCGGCTCCTCAGTGAAAAACAACTGTGTGTTTCTCTCGCTTCCGATTTATACCCACAGTGCAGGGCGGAGTGCGAGATGGTTCTCCATTTCTCGAAGCTGATAGGGGCTCTCTGAAGTGATCCCAATTCGTCGGTACGTCCGACGTACGTCTCCGTTCCCTCCTTCAGGGAACGTGTGTTACCATACGTAACCAAGACGTTTCCTGGAAAAGATTCCATATTATTCCCTCCGGTCTGCTAATGTGTTATTTCACCAACAAAGCTAAAGCTCCAATCTCCTCCCGAAAATCCCCAAAAAAGTCTGTTGGGGCCGCAGTGAATACTTCGCTCAGAGAAGCTGTCAATCATGACGTCACACCCCCTGTTTTTTTAGTATCAAATGACTAAAACCAAAAAAACGAACACTTGAACTTACATCAGTGATTAAAACTGCCTAAAATGACATAAACCATCTTTGGGAAAAAATTATTTGAAATGTAATTTGATTGTTTAGTTTGTCCCACGTCCCATTACGTTACACGGAGAGGGCGGTGTTTATGACCTATACTGGGACCACCTGGGGGTGATCGAGACGCTTTGGCTTCACTTTTCAGGACGTGTGAGGCACGCTTGGGCCCATCATTGCTTGCTTGATTTACGTTAGTTACACACATTTATCCGTTACGTTAAGTGTTTCCCGCGTGAGATACTTTGTGTTGTTCACACATGCTCAAAGCTACTACCTCAACACTTTAAGTGCTTACACCAAACCCAAATATGTTCAGTCATTGACTGTATACTGTGTTCAATAAAGATAAAACATTTGTGATTATCTGGTGCCCAAATATTTTATTTAATATAATGTTGAATTGCTTTGCTTGTTCAGATAATGTAAACCCATGAGGCAAGAAAAACTTAAAAGCATATTCATAAACTTCATCTTCAAACTTCTGGTTACATGAGCCTAAGCTCTTTTCAATAAAATCTATGCAAAAGTTAATATCAGATCATTTTAGAATACAGTATAGGATGTACCGAATATCCTTCAGTGTTATGCAAAACAGAAATACGACAAATAGAATATCAGATCTCTGCCATATGGCCAAAAAAAACTCACTGTAACACAGTGACATTGCTCTCTCTTGAAATATGTCCCCACATTAAGTCCTTGAATTTGAAGTTAACTAAAGTGTGGGAACCCTGTAATCAGTTAACCCTTTCCTGTGTCCTTAAAGGGTTAGTTCACCCAAAAATGAAAATTAGCCCATGATTTACTCTCCCTCAAGTCATCCTAGGTGTATATGACATTCTTCTTTCAGACGAATAAAATCAGAGTTATATTAAAAATGTCCTGGCCCTTCCAAACTTTATAATGGCAGTGACTTGTTGGGTCCATAAAAGTGCATCTATCCATCATATAACTGCTCCACACGGCTCCGGTGGTTAATAAAGGCCTTCTGATGTGAAGTGGCGCGTTTGTGTTAGAAAAATATCCATATTTAAAATTTTATACACTAAAATAACTAGCTTCCGGCGGTCAGCGGTACACAACTAGACTTGCGCTATAAGAGTAACCCTTGACCCTTGATGCATCTCAAGCTTTGACGTCTCTCGTGGATACAGCTGGGCAACAAACTCAAGCCCCTCTTCTCTTATATTGAAATCCTCTGCCATTTCTCTTTAAAAATTCTCATTTTAGACTCTAATTCATGACCGGTGTTTTGTTTTGCTCTATCCTCAGAGCTTCTGCGTTCGTCAATACGCATGCGTCAACCGGTCAAGGGTTACTCTTTTAGAGCAAGTCGACTTGCTACCGCTGACCCCCGGAAGCTAGTTATTTTAGTCTATAAAGTGTTAAATATGGATATTTTTCTTACACAAATGCACCACTTCGCTTCAGAAGGCCTTTATTAACCCCCCAGAGCCGTGCGGAGCAGTTATATGATGGATAGATGCACTTTTATGATGGATGGATGCACTTTTATGATGGATGGATGTACTTTTATGATGGATAGATGCACTTTTATAATGGATAGATGCACTTTTATAATGGATAGATACATTTTTATAATGGATAGATGCACTTTTATGATGGAAGGATTTATGGATGCACTTTTATAATGGATAGATGCACTTATAATGGATAGATACACTTTTATAATGGATAGATTTACTTTTATGATGGATGGATGCACTTTTATGATGGAAGGATGGATGGATGCACTTTTATGATGGATAGATGCACTTTTATGATGGAAGGATGGATGGATGCACTTTTATGATGGATGGATGCACTTTTATGAGGGATGGATGCACTTTTATAATGGATAGATGCACTTTTATGATGGATGGATGCACTTTTATGAGGGATGGATGCACTTTTATGATGGATAGATGCACTTTTATAATGGATAGATGCACTTTTATGATGGATGGATGCACTTTTATAATGGATAGATGCACTTTTATGATGGATGGATGCACTTTTATGATGGATATATGCACTTTTATGAGGGATGGATGCACTTTTATGATGGATGCACTTATGATGGACGGATGGATGGATGCACTTTTATGATGGATAGATGCACTTTTATGATGGATAGATGCACTTTTATGATGGAGAGATGCACGTTTATGATGGAAGTATGGATGGATGCACTTTTATGATGGAGAGATGCACTTTTATGATGGAAGCATGGATGGATGCACTTTTATGATTGATGGATGCACTTTTATGATGGATAGATGCACGTTTATGATGGAAGGATGGATAGATGCACTTTTATGATGGATAGATGCACTTTTATGATGGATAGATGCACGTTTATGATGGAAGGATGGATGGATGCACTTTTATGATGGATGGATGCACTTTTATGATGGATAGATGCACTTTTCTAATGGATAGATGCACTTTTATGATTGATAGATGCACTTTTATGATGGACAGATGCACTTTTATGATGGCTAGATGCACTTTTATAATGGATAGATGCACTTTTATGGACTTCAAAAATGACCCAACAATCACTGCCATTATAAAGCTTGGAAGAGCCAGGACATTTTTAATATAACTCTGATTGTGTTCGTCTGAAAGAAGAATGTCATATACACCTCGGATGAGTTAAGGGTGAGTAAATCATGGGCTAATTTTCATTTTTGGGTGAACTATCCCTTTAACTTCACTATTCTGATTTGTGAAAGGTTTCATGGTACAATTCTGGTCAGACTATATGTCTGTTTCACTGGATTCTGGAACTTATATTCTTAAATTGATCTGCAATAAAAATAATTTCATGGCATTGAACACATATTTTGTACTTGTAGAATTGCTCACCATGGTTTATAAAGAAGAACAAGAAGAGAAGAAAAGGAGGACGACACTGAAAAAGAATTCAACACGCAAGCCTCATTACTGCTCGAAGTGCGGGATGAGCTTCAGTGTGAAAACGCGGTTCACGCGACATATGCGCATTCACACCGGAGACAAGCCCTACCCCTGCCCGCACTGTGACATGTGCTTCAGATCGCAAGAGAATCTGTCCGAACATGCACGCAAACACACCGACGACAGACCTCATCACTGCTCCCAATGCGGCAAGGGCTTTGTGCGACCAGGAAGACTTGAAATCCACCGGAGAATCCACACCGGAGAAAAGCCACATCACTGCACTCAGTGTGAGAAGAGCTTCAAGAGCACGGAGGAGCTGCAGAGCCACGCGCTCACACACGCGGCAGAAAGGAACCACCACTGCTCTCAGTGCGAGAGGAGCTTCAGAAGAAGCGGTCAGCTGGTCAGACACATGCAGATACACACCGGAGAGAAGCCCCATAGGTGCACGCAGTGCGAGAAGCGCTACTCGCGGGCAGAACACCTCAGAGAGCATCAGATCAGAGCTCACCAAGACTGAGAGTGTCCGAAGACCAATGCGAAGCACAGAAACCACACGCGTGAGCCACTGACCTTTCACACATAAGCACTCAGTGAAGGGTTAACAGACTAAAACTGTGCTGTGAAGCCTTTCACAATGGTAAAGTTCGGCACTCAGGGAGGGGTTCACTGTTCTTAAGACATATTTTTGACTGTTGTACACTCGTTTATCATGGACGAAAATGACAGGGAACCTACACTCACCTAAAGGATTATTAGGAACACCTGTTCAATTTCTCATTAATGCAATTATCTAATCAACCAATCACATGGCAGTTGCTTCAATGCATTTAGGGGTGTGGTCCTGGTCAAGACAATCTCCTGAACTCCAAACTGAATGTCAGAATGGGAAAGAAAGGTGATTTAAGCAATTTTGAGCGTGGCATGGTTGTTGGTGCCAGACGGGCCGGTCTGAGTATTTCACAATCTGCTCAGTTACTGGGATTTTCACGCACAACCATTTCTAGGGTTTACAGAGGATGGTGTGAAAAGGGAAAAACATCCAGGATGCGGCAGTCCTGTGGGCCAAAATGCCTTGTTGATGCTAGAGGTCAGAGGAGAATGGGCCGACTGATTCAAGCTGATAGAAGAGCAACTTTGACTGAAATAACCACTCGTTACAACCGAGGTATGCAGCAAAGCATTTGTGAAGCCACAACACGCACAACCTTGAGGCGGATGGGCTACAACAGCAGAAGACCCCACCGGGTACCACTCATCTCCACTACAAATAGAAAAGAGGCTACAATTTGCACGAGCTCACCAAAATTGGACAGTTGAAGACTGGAAAAATGTTGCCTGGTCTGATGAGTCTGGATTTCTGTTGAGACATTCAGATGGTAGAGTCAGAATTTGGCGTAAACAGAATGAGAACATGGATCCATCATGCCTTGTTACCACTGTGCAGGCTGGTGGTGGTGGTGTAATGGTGTGGGGGATGTTTTCTTGGCACACTTTAGGCCCCTTAGTGCCAATTGGGCATCGTTTAAATGCCACGGCCTACCTGAGCATTGTTCAGGGTTTCTGCAGGGTTTAATCAGTCAAATTTAAGACTTTTTAAGACCTTTTTATGACCATTATGATTTGAATTTATGACCTACACGAATTAAGATAAATAACTTCAGTCATTAAAATTCCTTTCAAAAGTCTTTATTATTGACTTTCATTGAAAGTAACAAGTTATTATTTGAAGAGTAATTCTATTATTTCTTACTTAAGATTAAGAAACTGAAGCCTTTGCCTAATTTTTCTTGCGTATCCAGAACACATGAACACTTAACAATTGTAACATTGTAAAGTAACATTGTAAATTAACAATTATTTATGGCATTACTTTCCAAAATAACAAGTCAGTCAGTCAGTCAGTGTCTGTCTACATTTTTGTATTTACATTTGTACATACATTTGTGATGTATGAGGTCTTATCTTTCCCGCACGTAAATGTTTTGGCTATTTCAGAGTCTGGGAACATTGTTCGGAAAAGTTCGGCAATATCCTCGTTCCCATTGTATGATTGGTGTTTGGTCACAGTATTCAACACCCACAGGACCTCCGCTTTCAGTGTGGAGGTTGATCCAAAACCACTGTGTGTGGCACTGGATGCGACAGAAACAGAATCCCGTGCTGTACTTGAACCGGGTAACGTTAGTGACGGAGCCGAACTAAACTGACGGATCGCCTGCACCCGCTGCAGGCCTTTTACAGCAACGATATGCTTTTCTGACTTTGCATGCGACTTCAATGCTTTAATGCCTAAACTAGACAGCTCCAACGTCATCTTACACAGAGTGCAATAGGCTTGATCCCGATTGTTAGCGACGGGCTTGAGCCAGCTACTAAACGCACCGTCTTCGAGCCATAGATCGTTAAAGGTACATTTTCCGTCGAGCATATCAATTTTAGACGTGGCTAAATGTTTTTTATGACCTTGTATGGAAAATCCGGACGTTTTTATGGCCTTAAATTCTTATTGTTAAATTTATGACTTTTTATGACCCCGCGGAAACCCTGATTGTTTCTGACCATGTCCATCCCTTTATGACCACCATGTGCCCATCCTCTGATGGCTACTTCCAGCAGGATAATGCTCCATGTCACAAAGCTCGAATCATTTCAAATTGGTTTCTTGAACATGACAATGAGTTCACTGGACTAAAATGGCCCCCACAGTCACCAGATCTCAACCCAATAGAGCATCTTTGGGATGTGGTGGAACGGGAGCTTCGTGCCCTGGATGTGCATCCCACAAATCTCCATCAACTGCAAGATGCTATCCTATCAATATGGGCCAACATTTCTAAAGAATGCTTTCAGCACCTTGATGAATCAATGCCACGTAGAATTAAGGCAGTTCTGAAGACGAAAGGGGGTCAAACACAGTATTAGTATGGTGTTCCTAATTATCCTTTAGGTGAGTGTATAAACTGTGATCTATAAAGAGGACGACAGCCCAAGACAGCTTAATAGATAGTGTGAGTCTGAACTAAACACAAGGCGCATTACATAATGGTGTGTAAGGTTACTCAGTTGCAAAATTAATTTGAAAACATTTACTGTGTAGAGACTGAATATACGAAACAGTATTATGGCTGTTGTTAAATAGTTATTTTTGTATAAGAAAATTATTTTTCTTCCTATTATGAATCCATCAGTTAATCATGTACTTCTCATTTGCATCCATAGACTAGAACTCAAAATCAAAGTCTTGTTTTGTTGTTATCTACAGCAAATGATGTCCAGTATTGTGCATATTTGATGAACATGGGTGCAATAAATACTTTATTTTATTGGAAATTTAATAAGAAAATTAATAAAACCATTTCTTTGGCCTAACCAGTCTTTCTGTGTGGTTTCATATTAAAAACATAACATGTTAATGTGTGCTCATGCACATTTCTGCATTGATTACAGCTGCACCCATAATCCTTTAGTTGTCTGTGAATTTTTAGGAGCTGGATGGTGACCTGGTGCCCTGTATGACCTCACGAATCTTGTCTGTATCAGTTCGCAGGGCTTCATTTCGTGGGTCGATTTCTAAAGCCGCTTGGTAGTCCAGAAGGCCTAAAAAAATATCAGATTTAATAGTTAAATAATTCATAGATGTTACAACTCCACTCCAGAAATTAACAACGCATAATTGCTGAGTTTGAATTACATTCGCATGGAAATTGCAAAAAGGATGCAAAATTGTAAATACTTATACATTTAATTTAATTTGAATTTAAATCATTAACATGAATTGAAAAAGTAACTAGGTTATGGGCAATGGCCAGGGAACCGGTGATGTGAATATTCAATTAAGTGAAGTTTTATTTTGATATCTGCAACCTGTGATGGACATTTTGTTCATTAATGATGGATGTGCTGATTGCTTTTGACATTATTGAACGTTGAACAGCACTGAACAGACTATACATATCAATCATAACAGAGGCCAAATTTTAAAATCAGATTTTTTTTTCCAATCCTAAAGAGAGCATCAGATATTTTTATATTAGCTGCTTAAAGTGATTCAAAGACATTGTATATAGGAAGGCGTGCACTCCGATTATTTATGAATGGGAGAAATTGCAACTGCCAATATGGCGAATAAGCCCCGCCTTCTAAATGAAAGAGCCAATCGTTGATGTGCGCTTAGGACTGCAGCACATGCGCATTATCTTTGTCCAGGCTGAAAAATGCAGTCATGATTCGAGTGTTTAAAAACAAAATTTATGATACAGTTCATTGGAAATTTCAAATATGAAATTTAATCGTAAGCTTGGCGAACAGTTTTGGAGAATTTGATGTTTCCACATTCTAAGAGACCAGAGCTGCACTTTCATGCATGAGAGGTGTTTCAAAGATGGCCACCAGTGAAATGACTCGTTTTAAAGGGACTTGTGCAGATAGATTTCGCACACACATAGATAACTGTATATTTCTGACTGCAGAGGTTGATGTGTTTTGCATGAAAGCAGAATATGATCCCGTACCTTCCACATAGAGCTGGAGCTCACAGAACGCTGTTCCTCGCCTCACGTGAGCCTTCAGTCGAGCCGCAGCGTTTGCAGGGACCGCAGGCGTCAGCAACTCAAGGGCCTGAGAGAGTGAAGGGATCAGTCCGCCGTGTGTGAAAACACCGCCACATGTCATTTAAAAGAGGAAAACACTGACCTGAGAGCTGTCCTCAATGGCTTTGTGAAGATTTCTCAGTTTGAGATGACAGGCCGCTCGATTAGAGAATAAAGCCGGGATCTTCCTGTGGAGTTTTATGGCCAGATTATAAGCGTTGACAGCGGCCTGGACGTTTCCTGCCATGAACAATTTACTGCAGAAAAAGGAAAAGGATTATGCCATTTAATGCCGACTTTCTTCATAACAAATGCTTAGATATTTTGTTATCTAATGCAATGACATTCAGACATTTTTAAGTGTGACAGGAGTTCAAAAGTGACTCAGTAAGATTTAAAAATAGAAGAAATTAATATTTTCACACATTAAACTGATCAAAAGTGACAGTAAAGACATTTATGATGCTACAAAAGATTATATTTCAAATAAACACTGTTCTTTTGAACTTTCTATTCGTCAATTTAGTCAAAAATGTATCAGTTTCTACAAAAAGTTTTCAACATTGATAATCATAAATGTTTCTTGAGCAGCAAATCCTCATATCTGAATGATTAGTGAAGGATCATGTGACACTGAAGACTGGAGTAATGATGATAAAGTCAGCTTTGATCACAGGAATAAATAACACTTTACTATACATTCACATAGAAAACATTTAGTTTAAATTGTAATAATATTTCACTGTTTTTACTGTATTTTGGATCTTGGTGAGAAGAAGAGACTTTCCCTACAGACCCTAAACAGTAGTTTATATATAAAACCATGCAAAATGTCCGCAAATAAACTGATGAAAGATTATTGTGTGTTGATTATGTGTGGTCTGTGTCCCATAGTCCTGTGAAACTCACTCGCCCTTCTCTTTCAGCCAGTCTGGGTTTCTCTCTTCCTCTCTCAGGTCGTCCAGTTCGGCCAGATCCATGTCCACTGCTCTCCTGGCCTCCGCCTGCTTCTTCAACCACTGCACACACACGCACAATATGTGTATGATCGTCAACATTACAAACCGATTTAGTGCTAATCTCGATTTTAAACAATTAAAAAAAAATTGTGTTCATCGGAGTGGTCCAAGACCTCAGGACTTTTGAACCACGAATACATAAAAAATTGACTGGATTTGAGGATTTTATGTGGTTGTAATAAGAATAGTAACAAATCCTTCCCTTTTGGGTAAATTTGACCCCGTTAGGAATGAATGGAATGCTTCAGTACACATAGAAAAACCTAAAAAATGCTCAAAATTAAAACAAAACTTTACCAAAAAAATGTTTTTATAATGTGGAACAGCTCGTGTGCTCCATATAGAGCTATAAGGCCATCTAGTGGCAAGAGTCATGAAATATAAGGGATTTTTTCTCCCTCCCTCAAGAGGTCGGCAGAGACACCCAGATTGACCCAATGTGAGATACACTATTTAGCTAAAAGTTTTGGGACGTTTAATATGGAGTTGGCCCACCCTTTGTGGTCATAACAGCTTCAACTCTTCTGGGAAGGCTTTCCACAAGGTTTAGGAGTGTGTTTATAGGGATTCTTCTAGAAGCGCATTTGTGAGGTCAGGCACTGATGTTGGACGAGAAGGCCTGGTTCGAAAAAGTCCTGGCACAAAAGTGATTGAAACACCTGAATTCAATCATTTGGAGGGGTGTCCCAATTTTTGGCAATATAGTGTATTTGAGCTGATAATGCATGTATTGGAGAGTTATTAAGTTGAAAAAATGTGCTTAAATGATATTATTTATTGATAAAAACTAGTAATTTAAAGATAAATAATATAAAAATGAAATTATATAAGCTTTCCGGACAAAAAAAAGGTATAATTTTAGGGCTTCAGGCCATTTTGACACACAAGGGAAGGGTTGATCTGACCTCTTCCTCCTCCGGGATGCGAGACTCTCTCAGCGCGGTGGGAAACACTCGTGGAGTGAAGCTGATCTGAATAACGCCAGCGGATCTGGGAGCAGGCAGATCTTTGGGCTTCTGTTTGCTGCTTCTCTGCCCTAGCAAGGAAATATGGCAATTATATACAGTGAGGAAAATAAGTATTTGAACACCCTGCTATTTTGCAAGTTCTCCCACTTTTGGGGTCTGAAATTGTCATCGTAGGTGCATGTCCACTGTGAGAGACATAATCTAAAAAAAAAATCCAGAAATCACAATGTATGATTTTTTTAACTATTTATTTGTATGATAAAAATCAGAAAATTTTGAGAATCAATGTTAATATTTGGTACAGTAGCCTTTGTTTGCAATTACAGAGGTCAAACGTTTCCTGTAGTTGTTCAGCAGGTTTGCACTGCAGGAGGGATTTTGGCCCACTCCTCCACACAGATCTTCTCTAGATCAGTCAGGTTTCTGGCCTGTCACTGAGAAACACGAGTTTGAGCTCCTCCAAAGATTCTCTATTGGGTTTAGGTCTGGAGACTGGCTAGGCCACGCCAGAACCTTGATATGCTTCTTACAGAGCCACTCCTTGGTTATCCTGGCTGTGTGCTTCGGGTCATTGTCATGTTGGAAGACCCAGCCTCGACCCATCTTCAATGCTCTAACTGAGGCATGTGCAGAAAAACACCCCCAAAGCATGATGCTACCACCCCCATGCTTCACAGTAGGGATGGTGTTCTTGGGATGGTACTCATCATTCTTCTTCCTCCAAACACGTTTAGTGGAATTATGACCAAAAAATTATATTTTGGTCTCATCTGACCACATGACTTTCTCCCATGACTCCTCTGGATCATCCAAATGGTCATTGGCAAACTTAAGACGGGCCTTGACATGTGCTGGTTTAAGCAGGGGAACCTTCCGTGCCATGCATGATTTCAAACCATGACGTCTTAGTGTATTACCAACAGTAACCTTGGAAACGGTGGTCCCAGCTCTTTTAAGGTCATTGACCAGCTCCTCCCGTGTAGTTCTGGGCTGATTTCTCACCTTTCTTAGGATCATTGAGACCCCACGAGGTGAGATCTTGCATGGAGCCCCAGTCCGAGGGAGATTGACAGTCATGTTTAGCTTCTTCCATTTTCTAATGATTGCTCCAACAGTGGACCTTTTTTCATCAAGCTGCTTGGCAATTTCCCCGTAGCCCTTTCCAGCCGTGTGGAGGTGTACAATTTTGTCTCTTGTGTCTTTGGACAGCTCTTTGGTCTTGGCCATGTTAGTAGTTGGATTCTTACTGATTGTATGGGGTGGACAGGTGTCTTTATGCAGCTAACGACCTCAAACAGGTGCATCTAATTTAGGATAATAAATGGAGTGGAGGTGGACATTTTAAAGGCAGACTAACAGGTCTTTGAGGGTCAGAATTCTAGCTGATAGACAGGTGTTCAAATACTTATTTGCAGCTGTATCATACAAATAAATAGTTAAAGAATCATATATTGTGATTTCTGGATTTTTTTTTTGATTATATCTCTCACAGTGGACATGCACCTACGATGAAAATGTCAGACCCCTCCATGATTTCTAAGTGGGAGAACTTGCAAAATAGCAGGGTGTTCAAATACTTATTTTCCTCACTGTATTTTGACTGCTTCTGGTATGAAGAGGCGAGGATCATGACAGCGCCTGAGAAGAAGCGTGTGACATTAGATCTGCTCTGGACAGAATTAAAGCTTGTTTACCGGATGTAGTGTTGGCGTTATTGTGCAATGCAGGAGTAACGTTTGCACGCTCTGTTTTCTGATAAACCGGTTTGCTGTCGTGCTTGCCGGCTTCTTGCACCTTTTGCCGGTTCTCGTTTTCTTCTGCTGTTCGTCTCTGCGTTTCTCTCCAGAAATCCAGTTCTGCCGTGGCTCTCGTGCACTCTTCATCCTTCATCTTCTGAATCCTGTCCCGCTCCTCATTCTCAAGCTAAAACACAGCCAGAGAGTTCAGCAGTAAACTAATGTTCCAGACAACATTCAAATACATGAGAAAAAGCTCTGTACCTAATTATATACAGCAAATACATGTACACCGATCAGGCACAACATTATGACCACCTTCCTAATATTGTGTTGGTCCCCCTTTTGCTGCCAAAACAGCCCTGACCCGTCGAGGCATGGACTCCTCTAGACCCCTGAAGGTGTGCTGTGGTATCTGGCACCAAGATGTTAGCAGCAGATCCTTTAAGTCCTGCAAGTTGCGAGGTGGGGCCTCCATGGATCGGACTTGTTTGTTCAGCACATCCCACAGATGTTCGATTGGGATCTGGGGAATTTGGAGGCCAAGTCAACACCTCAAAATCGTTGTTGTGCTCCTCAAACCATTCCTGAAGCATTTGTGCTTTGTGGTGGCGCATTATCTGCTGAAAGAGCCACAGCCACCAGGGAATACCGTTTCCATGAAAGGCTGGACATGGTCTCAACAATGCTTAGGTAGGTGGGACGTGTCAAAGTAACATCCACATGGATGGAGGACCCAAGGGTTCCCAGCAGAACATTGCCCAAAGCATCACTGCCTCCGCCGCCACGCCTTCTTCCCATAGTGCACCTGCTGCCATGTGTTCCCCAGGTAAGCCACACACACACACCCGGCCATCCACGTGATGTAGAAGAACACGTGACGTGATCATCAGACCAGGCCACCTTCTTCCATTGCTCCGTGGTCCAGTTCTGATGCTCACGTGCCACTGTTGGTGCTTTGGGCGGTGGACAGGGGTCAGCATGGGCACCCTGACTGGTCAGCGGCTGTGCCGCCCCATACGCAACAAACTGAGATGCTCTGTGTATTCTGACACCTTTCTATCAGAACCAGCATTAACTTCTTGAGCAGTTTGAGCTCCAGTAGCTCGTCTGTTTGATCGGACCACACGGGCCAGCCTTCGCTCCCCTCGTGCATCAATGAGCCTCGGCCGCCCATGACCCTGTGGCCGGTTCTCCACTGTTCCTTCATTGGAGCACTTTTGATAGAGACTGGCCACTGCAGACCGGGAACACCCCACAAGAGCTGCAGTTTTGGAGATGCTCTGACCCAGTCATCTAGCCATCACAATCTGGCCCTTGTTAAACTCGCTCAAATCCTCACGCTTGCCCATTTTTCCTGCTTCTAACACATCAACTCTGAGGACAAAATGTTCACTTGCTGCCTAATATATCCCTCCCACTAACAGGTGATGAAGAGATCATCAGTGTTACTCACTTCACCTGTCAGAGGTCATAATGTTATATCTGATATGTGTATATGTGTATTCAATACTGGTAGTATTTGTTGTACTTCCTTTAATTTATTATGATTATTAAACAAAAAGCAAATAAACAATAAAACACTGATTAGACATGATACTGTAATAAGTAAATAATTTAATAATTTAATGAAAAAGCTTCATTTATAATTTATTTAATCATTCTTTATGCAAAATATAGGATGATATAGTATTAAAAGTACAGTAAAACACTAGAACCTTATATTATGACCAGAATATCTGAGAGCAAAAATGCATTTAGACCTTCATCATGGTTTCCAGCGCATATTTCTTCTCCTGCTGGATCCTGCCGGCTTTGGCTTTAGACTTTTCTGCTTCTTTCTCCTGAACTTTGAGAATTGCTCGTTCTCGAACCTGCTTCTGTTTCTCTTTATCTGTGGAATAAAAATAGGCTGTGCTTTTATAATAACTGTCTCAAATACAACCCTTTACAAAAAACAAGTAATATGTAGTATGTATACTAATATCAAGTCCTATTTCAATACTACTTGAGACTAAATTAGCCCACTTTTTATGTATAAAAGTATATTCTTTTAAGTAGTAAACTTTGAGTACACAGCTAGTTTACAATTATTATTTTTCCTTTGTACTGCAACTTATACTACAAGTGAGCTTACATGTATACTGATAGTTTAGTAGTCAAATAGTCAAGTAGCACATTTTTTACTTTATGAAAGTACACTTTGGAGTAGTTTTATCCACTAGTATACATATCTTTAAGTGAACTTAACGTCACACTTAGAGTTTAATATTTATATATTATTTTGGCACTTGGCATTGGGTGCTTGTCCATACAAATTATCCATCTTACTCTTACTAGTCAGTCAAAACAGTTTTTAACAGTCGTAAATAGTGATATATGACATTGTATTATGTTGAATATCAAAGTTTTTGTGTCTATTTGTTAATGAGGGATTTGTGGACACAATGTTTTTGGTTTTGTTTAAGTAAAAAGATAAAATTAGACTCTTGGGGTAAGATGACCCAGCCATATTTGGCACAGGCCTCAAGTGGCATGTTGTTATTGGTGTTATTGTTTTTAAACGTAACACTTATTGTAATTAACGAGGCTATTATTTAATATTTTCATGAATTAGATGTACATTTCAGGCATCTTCACTTTCATTAAAACCTATAGGTTAATTGAGTGAATTCTATTATGACAAAATCTATTGTTTTTTTTTATTATGACATATCTTCAATTAAAACACGGGCAATTAAATAAGTAAATATTGATATGCTTGTACTTAAGTCATAAAAAAATATTTTAAAGGGATTCAGATTCAGATGTTATTCAATTATTCTACAAAATTGTCAAAATAAAATTAAGAAGAATATTTTTAGTATTTTATATTAATGACACTTTAAAAGATATAAATAGTAATAAGAATTATATAAAAAGTAATTTTTCACATTCTGTAACAGTTTATGGGTTATTATATGAAATTAGGCCTATATATTCTACAAAGTGTGCCATCGACAGAAAGTTGGTGTTATTTATATTAAATCAGATCGGGTACAAAAATTTGATTAGACAAGAATTATAATTATCTTCCAAGAACGTGTATTTTGTACAAGTTGTTAGCACTATTAGAAGATCAGGAGCAAAATAATAAGACAGAAATACAAAAACAAACTACCAAATTTTTAGCGGGGATGGGTAGTGACCATAGACTGCGAGAGGGGCACCTCAGCTGATGAGGGCAGAGGGGCAGTGGCTCTAGCCACCGGGACACCCCCCTGTGCACGGCCCTGCCTAAAGGCATAAATCACTCAAAAATGAAAATCAGCCCCATGATTTTCTCACCCTCAACTCATCCTAGGTGTATATGACATTCTTCTTTCAGACGAACACAATCAGAGTTAAAAGTGCATCTATCCATCATAAAAGTGCATCTATCCATCATAAAAGTGCATCTATCCAAAGTGCATCTATCCATCATAAAAGTGCATCTGTCCATCATAAAAGTGCATCTATCCATCATAAAAGTGCATCTATCCATCATAAAAGTGAATCTATCATCATTAAAGTGCATCTGTCCATCATAAAAGTGCATCTATCCATCATAAAAGTGCATCCATCCATCATAAAAGTGCATCTATCCATCATAAAAGTGAATCTATCATCATTAAAGTGCATCTGTCCATCATAAAAGTGCATCTATCCATCATAAAAGTGCATCCATCCATCATAAAAGTGCATCTGTCCATCATAAAAGTGCATCTGTCCATCATAAAAGTGCATCTGTCATCATAAAAGTGCATCTGTCCATCATAAAAGTGCATCTGTCATCATAAAAGTGCATCTGTCCATCATAAAAGGGCATCTGTCCATCATAAAAGTGCATCTATCCATCATAAAAGTGCATCTATCCATCATAAAAGTGCATCTGCCCATCATAAAAGTGCATCTGTCATCATAAAAGGGCATCTATCCATCATTAAAGGGCATCTATCCATCATTAAAGTGCATCTATCCATCATAAAAGTGCATCTATCCATCATAAAAGTGCATCTGTCCATCATAAAAGTGCATCTATCCATCATAAAAGTGCATCTACCCATCATAAAAGTGCATCTGTCCATCATAAAAGTGCATCTATCCATCATAAAACTGCATCATCCATCATATAAGTGCATCTATTATAAAGCTTGGAAGAGCCAGGACATTTTTATTATAACTCTGATTGTGTTCGTCTGAATACAATATACACCGTCATATACATATACGTCATATACAATATACATCGTCATATACACCTAGGATGACTTGAGGGAGAGTAAATCATGGGCTAATTTTCATTTTTGGGTGAACTATCCCTTTAATTATATTTTTTAAAAATATCTCAATCAAAATTTTGAGTACAAGTATAGGCCAAGTACACTTAAGAGCAATTTTAAGTATATTTCTAAGTACAAAAAAGTAGACAAAGCATACTTTCTTATTTTTAGTTTACAAAAATAAGTATACCAATGGACATCATGAGTAACGTATATGTCTCTGTTATGAAAGCTCTCCTACCGATGTTTGTAAAGAGCTGCTCCCATAATTCATCGCTCCTCTTCTGCAGAGTGAAAACTGCAACACCGTTTCCAATCCTGGCTTCACTTTTCTCCTCATTTATTGGCCCAAATAAGAAAACTTCGAAGAGAAACGGGGGGAAACTCACCTGCACAACAATTCAAAACACATGATACCGTCGCGTACATCACGTGACTTTAGCACGTTAAAGTTACACATTGTATGTAACGCTGACCTTCAGATACTCATCCGTGCAGATGACATGGACGTTAGTGGTCTTCGCTCCTTTTAAAGGGACGCTGATGTAAACTGTGTTCTGGTTTTGTGTCCATGTGTGATCTCTCACTATTAGCGGCATTTCGGACTCTCCTGAGCGAGACGTAAACACTGGTTGCTACGACGTGGCGACCGTTGCTACGGGGAGGAGCGATCGATGGCGTTCTCTCATTTCTGGGGTCCACCGTCCACCATTTTGGAACGGTCAAAGCCAGAGCAAGTTTACAGAGTTGTTTCCTACCTAGTCCAGTCCTTTTGAGGCTTGTACTACGCTAGTCTCCTCCTCAGCAATTAGACAGAGTGCTTGGCTGCGTCACATATGTTCTCGCCCTAGCAGTCACGTCACGAAAATATTATATAGGCTATTAACTGTCTTTCTATGAATGCAATACAGTGAATGTCAGCCGTCTGCTGTCTCCTAGTGGCTTACATTATTGTCAGTTTAGTATTAGTGATTAATTTACAGTAAAACAAAAGATAACATCTATGCTTTCATATACAAAAACATTATTTTTGTCTTACATTTCATAATAAACTCAGACAAGCTCAGTACAGACACATTTTCCATCAGTTTATTTTTGTTAATTTAAATTGTGGGTGATTTAAAGGATTAGTTCACTTTTAAATAAACTTTTGCTGATAATTTACTCACCCCCATGTCATCCAAGATGTCCATGTCTTTCTTTCTGCAGTCGAAAAGAAATTAAGGTTTTTGATGAAAACATTCCAGGATATTTCTCCATATAATGGACTTCAATGGGCTCCAAACGGTTCAAGGGCCAAATGACAGTTTCAGTGCAGCTTCAAATGACTTTAAACGACACCAGACGATGAATAAGGGTCTTATCTAGCCAAACCATCACTTTCTGCGAGAAACCGAGCAGTATTTATGCTATTATTTTACCTCTTATCAGACGAACATGATCATCTCTGAGCTCCGCCATAACTTCCGCTAAGTGAAGTCAAATATGAGCGTGGTCATAGATATGTCGATCGTAGATGCCTCATTCTACTGATCTGTGCAGGCGCTAATGAGGCATCTACGTATACATCTATGACCACGCTCGTATTTTGACCTCACTTAGCGGAAGTTATTGCGGAGATCAGAGATGATCACGTTTGTCTGATAAGAGGTAAAATAATAGCATAAATACTGCTCCGGCCCACGGCCCCGTCCAGGCTCCGGCCCACGGCCCCGTCCAGGCTCCGGCCCACGGCCCCGTCCAGGCTCCGGCCCACGGCCCCGTCCAGGCTCCAGCCCACGGCCCCGTCCAGGCTCCAGCCCACGGCCCCGTCCAGGCTCCAGCCCACGGCCCCGCTGTCCTGCCCAAGAAAATTTTGGGGGGGGGGGGCAGGGGGTGCATGGAGGCCATGAAGGCCACGCCTCTGTGGCCCCCTGAACCGCCATTACCGCCATGGCCTGGTGAACTGCCGTTACCGCCATGGCCTGTTGAACTGCCGTTACCGCCATGGCCTGTTGAACTGCCGTTACCGCCATGGCCTGGTGAACTGCCGTTGCCGCCATGGCCGCCCACGCCTGAGGGTCCAGGTCCTCCCACGCCTGAGGGTCCAGGTCCTCCCACGCCACAGGGTCCAGGTCCTCCCACGCCACAGGGTCCAGGTCCGCCCACGCCACAGGGTCCAGGTCCGCCCACGCCACAGGGTCCAGGTCCGCCCACGCCACAGGGTCCAGGTCCGCCCACGCCACAGGGTCCAGGTCCGCCCACGCCACAGGGTCCAGGTCCGCCCACGCCACAGGGTCCAGGTCCGCCCACGCCACAGGGTCCAGGTCCGCCCACGCTCCCAGGCCCGTCCAGGTCATGTCTGGGTCCGGTGCCCCTGCACGGGCCTGGCCCACCATCCCTCCCCCAAGACCGCCCCCCAAGACTTTTTGTTAAGACTCTCTGTCTGCCATTGGTGTTATGGTATTGTTTGGGCGTCAGGGGCCGCCCATAGAGGGGGGGATCTGTCACAGGGTGTTTTGGTGTTGGTTCATGTTCATCGTTCTTGGTTATGTTTTTAGTTTATCACGTTATGTTTGAGTGTGTCTTGTTCACTGTCTTGGTTCCTGGTTTTGTCATGTTCCAGTGTCATGTGACTCCCATGCCCTTATGTGATCTTGTGTCTTGTCCTGTCATTGGTTCATTGTCTCATCACTGTTCACAGGTGTCACTTGTCTTGTCATTAGTCTGTGTGTATTTAAGCCCTCATGTTTGCCATGTGTCTTTGTCTGTTATTGACGTTGTAACCCGTTGGTGGTGAGTGTTCTCAAGTCAAGTCTGTTATGTTTAATCAAGCCAAGTTTTGTTTGTTATTTTGCCAAGTGTTTGTTTTATGTTTTGGATTTTTGTTAATGAATAAACTGCATATGGGTTCTGAACATTTGCCTCCAGTGGATATGTTACAAAATGCTTGAACAAGCTCAACCAAGACCAAAACAATGGCCAAATTTACCAATGCTTTAACACTGTGTGTCAGAACAGATAACACCTTGTTCTAAACCCTTAGCTTATTGGCTAAAGTCAAGGGAAACAGCTGTTTATATTGAGAATTGAAACGCAAATATATCCCCTGTATTTTATTCCATTGGTACTGATAAAGAGCGTCTAGGAATTGTTCAGGTGATGTTCTTTCAGTCACATGACCTTATGGTATACAGTAAAAGAGAGCCTATTTGGGTTGATCTTGTGTGAAAAAGGAACAATATAGAGAAACACAAAGAAAGTCAGAAAAAGGCCTGCATGAGGGAGAGGAAGATGAGTACCAGGACAAGGGAGAGGAAGAGATTGAGGAGTTAGAATGCATGATGGCCAGAATTAGGGTAACTGATGAAATAAGAGCTACTATCATAGACCATGTCATAAACCACAGGCTATCATACAGAGAGGCTGGTGAACGAGTACAGCCAAATCTCCATTATCCAGAATTTTCGAGAAACCAACAGGTATGATATCGTATAAGGGCTTCTCCTACTGCAAAGTGTAAATGATTTTACCATGCATTTCAGTGACTGTATGCCTCTGGTCCCTAACTGTATTTTGTCTATCTAAAGATTCAACATCTACCTCCCTCAGGGGGCAGAGGAAAGCTCCTAAATGAAGAACAGGAACTTGTTATTGTCAACATTGTGATTGCTGATAATGAAATAAAACTGAAGGGCATTCTATAAAGCTACTCTGAGATGGGTCATTCATTTTTTTGTATCGAATTTCTGCAGCAAAAGAAACAAAATGCATGCATTTACTAAACCCAAACGTGGAAAGGCTTCAAAAGACACACAATCTATGATCAATAAAATATACGGTCTATTGTGTAAGGGCAGACCTGACACATAAAATAATGCAGTTTCTGTAATTCTATCTAGTGTTAGTGTTTTTATAACATTGGGCTATGATTGACTAAATGTTCCTGTTGGAAGAGAACATGTGTTAGGGTTTTGGTAGACATAGTGTATTGTGTTAGTGAATCGTTGTATTTTGAAAATTAGTTTTGGAGTTTAGTTTACAATGTGTGATTTTGAGCATGGAATTAACAGTTTTGCCAATTGTGTGTTGGTACGTTAAGAGTTTAAGGAATTTGTTAAAAGTATTGAAAAAGATGTCATAGCGATTGTAAAAAACTGTAATATTGCCATCAATGAGCCTCGGCCGCCCATGACCCTGTGGCCGGTTCTCCACTGTTCCTTCCCTGGAGCACTTTTGATAGAGACTGACCACTGCAGACCGGGAACACCCCACAAGAGCTGCAGTTTTGGAGATGCTCTGACCCAGTCGTCTAGCCGTCACAATCTGGCCCTTGTCAAACTCGCTCAAATCCTCACGCTTGCCCATTTTTCCTGCTTCTAACACATCAACTCTGAGGACAAAATGTTCACTTGCTGCCTAATATATCCCACCCACTAACAGAGATCCTCAGTGTTATTCACATCACCTGTTATGCCTGATCGCTGTATATCTTACACTATCGGTAAGCCCCGCCCCCCTTAGTTACTGTTGCTAACTCGGACAAACAAACAGAGTTGCTATATCTTACAATGACAGCTGTCAGTGTGAAAACATTATCCCAAGATGTTTTTGGACACAGAATGTAGCGTATACCCCGTCCGAATGATGGCCAAACTTTACTGATGGTTTATCAAGTTTATTATGTCCTTTTTCACTCCAAAACAAATCATCGTAAGAGCTGAACAAACAAAGCACAAGAAGTGCGCATTAGCAGTATTAACATTAAGTGACACACAGACCGTATGCCTTTTCGAGGGAGCTGCCAACTCTCACGCATTGGCCGTGAGACACACGCATTTGATTGGTTTCACACGCCACACCCCTGATTTCTCACGCTGAAGTGTCAACCTGGTCGGTCAAATGCCTGAAAGATGAGTTTATAGATCTACCAGTTACCAGCTACTCGTTATCGACTACGGTAGTTATGCTTTCACTGAGGGGGTTCAAGATAAATGTGCAAATAAATACGGCGCAGTGCGACCAAAAGCTCCATTCCGCTTTGGGTTCTGACGAGAACGAGCCTAACAGATGGAGCGCAGTAGAACAGGAACACAATAATTCTGACTAAAATATACATATTTCTAAAATATTTGTTGTTGGACAGTAAATGTGTCATATGTGGAATTTTAAACCCACAAGTACTAAATATATTTTTATGAAAGTGACCATTATGGGGTAATCAAGTATTCTCATTTGCTTTTGTTTTTATTTAAATTTTTAGTTTAGTGAATTTAAAAACAAAATTATTAATTTTGTTTTTGGCCACTGTATAAACCCCCTTTTTGCACAATGTATTGCATAGCCTATATTACATTCACTGTATTTCAACATCATCATTGCTTTTAGGACATCAGTGGGCAGGATGTGAAATAAAACTATTATTAAAATAAGTACAGATTCAACTATTCAACCAAAAAAGAATTGGGTTTACAAAATCGAATGATTCTGACAGTTTTTGCCATTAAAATGATTGGGAAAAAAGTGTCCCGATAACCCTGAATTCACCCCATTCTCTTTGAAATCATAATTACATTGCATTATGTTGCTTGAAACCCCAAATATTATAACATTCTTCATTAACAATTGTTCAGTTATTTGTAACAATGCCATTGTAAAAATTCTTTTTGATAGTAACTTAGCTATTTTTTCAAAAGGGTATAGCTTGAATGTAACTTAACTAGTTTAACTTACAAGTAGCTTGCAAGTTAAAGTAGTTCTATTTAAACAAAATCATGCCTCTACTACATAGTAATTGGTCTTATAGATGCATTTTGTCTTAATAGACAAAGAAATCAACAACAAAAAAACAATACTACCCCATGTGTATATATATATATATATATATATATTATGCTGAATGAGGCAAAAAATGAGGCTTTGTGCGTTGAAAATTTTGGTTGGCCCCACCAAATCTCATTCCAAGATTTTTCGAAAAGTTGGCAGCTCTGTAACTGGTAAACTTTGTATCTGCAAATCAACTCCGATAAACTACGTGCAAGCTCTTCCTTTCACTACGTTACCCGTAGACTATAATACCCATGACAATAGGAGTCCTCCTTAGTAGGACAGATAATGTAGACCTTAAACATATCTCAAATAAATTAATTTACATATAACAGGTTTAATATGGAGAGGCACTGAAATGTCGACCTTCGTGTTTTTGACCTACAGTGTTACATGACGTGAGAACAGTTAGTTATTACGGTTTGTATGTTAGCAGGGACTTGAATCGTAACTTAACGAGAGTATGACAAACAGAAAATCCTCTCAGGACACCTGGAATCAGTGTTACAGTACCCCAGGCACGACATTTCAGCATTTTTGTAGCATAAACACCATCAAACCGATGAGAGCTTCGGATTTTCCAGTGTTTCTCTATGGCGCTGAAACCTAAAGATGTCCGAGTTCCGGTCCCAGCGCAACTAATACTCAACTGCTATTGGCTCATCTGTGTTAAAGGGGAGGGGCTTACCGATAGGTCAATTATCCAATTAACACAAATCAGATCTGGGCAGCTCTTCAGTCAAATGAAAAGACATTGCATAGGGAAAATGACTTTTATTAAACAGTTCAAATAACACATCTGAATAATGGCTTCACCAAGGTTTCTCTATTAAACAAGGCTGTCTGAACACACATGAAAACTTTACATTCAATAAACTGTATGATGCCACAAATGTATTCACATCATATTGTTTATTATCGGCTCCATACATTCACTGTCCTGTTATAAAATGACTTGAACAAATATTCTCACCTCATATTGATACGTGGTAAATGATTCACTGCACAATGCCATCAGCTCAAGATCCAAGTGTCTTATTTAAAAAATAAACACATTTAAGGCACCAGGGGTCAACAGTCAAATCTGGCCAATTATACAAAAAATAGTTTCTACATTAGTCTTTTTAGACACATGATCACTGCACAATTCACGAGAGTTGGTTTATATTATCTTAACAACTGAAGTCAGATCAGCACTAGTTGCATGAAGTTTACATTCACGATGCCACAAATAACGTTACAACAGCAAATCCAAACTGAGGTCAACATGAATGCCGCTTATTTCAACTTTTCTAAATGAAGAAAAGTATAATAATAAATGAGCGAATCGAACAAAAACATGTCCAGACATTTTACTAATTCTCATTATTGTCAATAGCAATCATCATACAGTACACAGGAAGTATTGCAATCATAAGCAAAATATAATTTCTTGTTTCATTTGGGGTGAATTATGACTGGCACGTGTTTCGTGAGATCCACCCATGCACACGTTGTCATTAAATTAAGATAATTTGGGGAGATAACAGGTTAAAAAAAGCATTTTTGTCTTTATAAATATATTTATTGTGCTCTTTCATACATCATGCCCGGAAATAAGGCCTTCAAGTAACAAACCTCCTCAGTCTTGGCCAAAATAAAAATGTCAATCAACCCAGAAAAGAAAGCGTCAAATAACAAAACGTACAAAAGTATCATCAAGTGCATCCAAAGTTTGTCTCAAGATTTTCACTTCATACGATCATAAAACAGTCAAAGACTCGAGCTGTTTGAAAAAGAGTAAGAGTAATATTGCTCACTACAGTGGAACAAGACGCGTGTGATGATTCTCATCATAAAATATGCTACCGTAAATCCTCTCCAGCTACATTCAATGGGAAACGCTGTTAAATGATCAGCATCTACAAAACACTCAAGTTTCAGAGCAGCACGTATTGCTCGTTTGGCATCTTTCTGGATAAATAAAATGCTGCTTGTGATTTCGAGTTACTCTGAAACCGGGATGCTGACTGTTACAGTTGTGATGTAAGGAAAAACTCACCGTTAATAAAATTACCGATTTTAAATGACACAGCCGGTGAGCCGAAGGAAGACGTCTGACCGCAAACAATCACTGTCAGGAAATAAAGCACAGCCAGAACTCTGGATTTAAAGGCATCAGAAACTTCATAATTCAGCCAAACACATTTGACCGTTCGCAAAGACCCGCCCCCTTTAGTTACTGTTGCTATGTCCGACAAGCCATGGCGCTCTCACACCACACACACAAAATACATCGCGGAGCAAAGAGGACACTGACAACACGCCGACAGACAGGACAGAGCAACTAAAGAAAGTCTCAACTTTAAATTTCTTTTAAAAAAATGACAATTTCAAACAGTAAATAGCGTTTTGTGGCTCTTTAATGTGTCGTGATTAGCGCTGTAGCGCCTCAGTTAAAGCTGCTCGTGAACCGATCATCTCTTCCTTCTAGTTCATTGATAAGCATGAAATAAACATGAATGAACACTAAAAAAAATGTTTCAATTGCGGAAAGACGTCAGTACACACCGTTTTTTCCAAGTTCAAGTCCACCGAAGTTAATCTAATAACTCTCCTGAGATTCGGCGATGTGATTGGTCAGATCGCCTGTCAATCAAACTTGCGGCGAAGGGTGAATTACGCTACTGTTCAAAAGTTTGGGCTCCGTACGATTATACTGAATACTTTTATTCAGCAAGGACACGTTAAATTGATCAAAAGTGACAGTTAAGACATTTATAATGTTGTTCTTTTGAGCTGTTTTCAACCCTGATAATAATCAGCATATGAGAATGATTTCTGAAGGATCATGTGACACTGAAGACCAGTGTTGGGGAAAGTTACTTTGAAAAGTAATGCGTTACAATATCGTGTTACTCCCTTAAAAAGTGACTAAGAAAGTAATGCCTTACGTTACTTTTTCTCACCTGGGCTGGGCTCGTTCGTTTTTTCAGTTTTTATAACATAAAAGTTCTATTTTTGTACAAATGTAAAGACACTTTCACACCAAAATTGAAATGTAAAAATGCATCTTCACGCGTGTACAGTAGAGGGCGCAGCTCAAACAAACCTTTCAGCTGTGCTGCCATTCTTAGGACGCAGGAGAAGAAAGTTTAACACTTACTTCACCAATAAAAACAAAAAATCTAAAGTCATTTTTGCTTATGGATGAACTGAATCATCGCAGGTCAGCAGCAACACATTGGTCAATAAAGTCTGATTAAATACATACAAATATTTGTTTTATTTAATATTTAATTATTGGAGGTTTGCATAGTACTCTGATTTTGCATTTGACTGATTTAATCCATTTTTGTACAAGTGAGAGTAACTGCTCACATTTAGTCTAGAACTACAATAACGCCTCTGAACTTACTCTCGATTTTTCTTAACAAGGGGACGGAGAGCTCTCAGTCAAATAAATGTGAAAAAGTAACTCCGATTTTTTGTTCTAAATTTTAAAAGTAATGCGTTATTTTACTAGTTACTTGAAAAAGTAATCTGATTACGTAACTCAAGTTACTTGTAATGCGTTACCCCCAACACTGCTGAAGACTGCAGTAATGATGATAAATTCAGCTTTGATCACAGGAATAAATTACACTTTACTATATATTCACATAGAAAACTGTTATTTTAAATTGAAATAGTATTTCAATACTTGTACTGTATTTTTGATCAAATAAACGCAGCCTTGGTGAGCAGAAGAGACTTATTAATATATATATATATATACACTCACCTAAAGGATTATTAGGAACACCTGTTCAATTTCTCATTAATGCAATTATCTAATCAACCAATCACATGGCAGTTGCTTCAATGCATTTAGGGGTGTGGTCCTGGTCAAGACAATCTCCTGAACTCCAAACTGAATGTCAGAATGGGAAAGAAAGGGGATTTAAGCAATTTTGAGCGTGGCATGGTTGTTGGTGCCAGACGGGCCGGTCTGAGTATTTCACAAACTGCTCAGTTACTGGGATTTTCACGCACAACCATTTCTAGGGTTTACAAAGAATGGTGTGAAAAGGGAAACACATCCAGTATGCGGCAGTCCTGTGGGCCAAAATGCCTTGTTGATGCTAGAGGTCAGAGGAGAATGGGCCGACTGATTCAAGCTGATAGAAGAGCAACTTTGACTGAAATAACCACTCGTTACAACCGAGGTATGCAGCAAAGCATTTGGGAAGCCACAACACGGATGGGCTACAACAGCAGAAGACCCCACCAGGTACCACTCATCTCCACTACAAATAGGAAAAAGAGGCTATAATTTGCACCAGCTCACCAAAATTGGACAGTTGAAGACTGGAAAAATGTTGCCTGGTCTGATGAGTCTCGATTTCTGTTGAGACATTCAGATGGTAGAGTCAGAATTTGGCGTAAACAGAACGAGAACATGGATCCATCATGCCTTGTTACCACTGTGCAGGCTGGTGGTGGTGGTGTAATGGTGTGGGGGATGTTTTCTTGGCACACTTTAGGCCCCTTAGTGCCAATTGGGCATCGTTTAAATGCCACGTCCTACCTGAGCATTGTTTCTGACCATGTCCATCCCTTTATGACCATCATGTCCCCATCCTCTGATGGCTACTTCCAGCAGGATAATGCCCCGTCACAAAGCTCGAATCATTTCAAATTGGTTTCTTGAACATGACAATGAGTTCACTGGACTAAAATGGCCCCCACAGTCACCAGATCTCAACCCAATAGAGCATCTTTGGGATGTGGTGGAACGGGAGCTTCGTGCCCTGGATGTGCATCCCACAAATCTCCATCAACTGCAAGATGCTATCCTATCAATATGGGCCAACATTTCTAAAGAATGCTTTCAGCACCTTGTTGAATCAATGCCACGTAGAATTAAGGCAGTTCTGAAGGCCAAAGGGGGTCAAACACAGTATTAGTATGGTGTTCCTAATAATCCTTTAGGTGAGTGTGTGTATGTATATATATATATATATATAACAGACCCCAAAAATGTGTACAGTAGTGTATATTTAAAAAATACAATGATTTGATCCCCCTCAAGATGTTCCCCTATGACTTTCTCCTTTTGTGATTCATTGGAATAATAGGAATATGGATGCACAATATCAGCCACCATACCAGTATATGTTTTAATGTTATCGTTATCGGCCCGATACTCAAATTTGTCCGATATAGTAAAGCTAATAAATAATGTATTATTTCCTCCAGCTGAGACACTTCAGATGTGCACTGTTCAACATGATGGGTTTGAATTGCTTGAAATATGATTGGAATCACTTCAAAAAAGGAAAATACAGTTCAGTGCAACATAATCAGCTCAAAAACCTATTTAATATACTAGTTTTTATTTTATTTATGATTAATTTAGGCAGACAACAAGGCTACCAAGTACTGCGCACAGTGCACAGCTAATTAATTTAACGTTCTCCTAACGTAATTTTTAGTCCAAAATTTCAGGACTTCAGTCGACCAAGATTTTCTTTGGTTGATTACAGCCCTAGAAAAAGGACAAAATATACTGTCCATTTGTGATCTGTCCTCCTGATTTATTCCATGGTATATCCCTGTGGCGAGGGACATGGGAGGAGCGAGCGGGGCCGGTGGGTGATTGAGAATGAGCACCACCTGCAAATCACACCGGTCGCGAGTCCACTCATGATATAAAGAGGAGCGACATCAGTGGAGGAGGATAAAGGGCCAGGCCTGGAATTTTATGTTGTGTTTTGTTTATGTTTGTTTTGTACGTAGGCGGCATTTGTACGTGAGGGGCTGCTGCCGATTCTTTTATTTTGTTGATTTATTTTATTAAAAGTTGTTAAACGTTCGCCGGTTCCCGCCTCCTTCTTCCCACACGAACAAACTTTACTACAATCCAATTATTAATTCACTGGAATGCACAGAGAATCCTCGTTTTTCTCCTCACGTCTCTTTCCAGATTTGTTTTCACGTGTAAATACAATTTTTTATCTGTCAAAATGACGGAAATCACTTTGAAATAGTATCACGCAATGCAGAAGTCAATGAACATGTTTGATTAAGGCAAACATAATACAGATATTACTAGTGATATTTAACCTGTTTGTTATTGCTGTGGAAAGATTTGCGCTTTTGGGATTATTTATGGTCTGTTGGAAGTGCCTTGATGATGCGTTTACAATCTTAAATGTCCTTTAAAAGGGCACCTATTATGCCCCTTTTTACAAGATGTCAAATTGGTCTTGGGTGTCCCCAAAATATGTCGGTGAAGTTTCAGCACAAAATACCCCACAGATAATTTATTATAACGTTTTGAAAATGTCATTTTGAGGCCTGTCTATAAAAAGCGCTGTTTTGGTGTGTACCGCTTTAAATGTAAATGAGCTGCATATCCCCGCCCTGTCTTTAGAAGAGGGCGTAGCATATACATCTCTCAACAATAGCGGATTGCATACAGGTCTCACAGGGCGGGTCTATGTTAAAATGGCAGTGTCAGTCAAACCTTGTGGGCGGGCCTTTGCAGTGTGATGTCACACTGTAGCGAATCTTAGAACAGCTTGTTCTGAAACACTGCTTTTGATTTTTGGGGATTAAAAAAAAAATACTTGGTGGATTTTTATCGCTATAGGGTGGTTGTTTACACACACTGTCAACCCACATTTATGTTCAAACATCATGTAAAAGTGGATTTTGCATAATAGGTGCCCTTTAATATTCGATGGTTGAAGGGTGAGTAGAATAATGTCTTCTCATTGTACCCAGTATAAAAAACATATTATTGCGTTCATAAAGCGAGTCTTTTACTGATTGTTTACAGCTTAACAGAAGTTACACCCATAATTCACACAAAGCATCATGGGGCGTAGGAATAAGACTACATAAAATTATGATAAGGATGTGTTTGGGATACGGCTTTTAACAGTGAGACTTTTGTTTTGTAATCAGGCTCTTAAAAATCATATTTTAATTTATCGGCCACTGTATCGGTTTTCAAATATAAACAATTATCGGCTAAAATGTTCATATCGCTGCATCTCTAAATATTAAGGCGAGTAAATTCTAATAGAAATTTCATATTTTTGAGTAGAAACAAAAGAAGGGAACTCAGACAGAAGAGAAAGGATTCATTTGGACTTCTCCTCGCCGTCAGTCGCACTCACGCCTGTCCTTCGCCGGTAACAGAAGGCGTCCCCGACACCTCTCGTGTTTTGAGCAGTTGCGCTCCTTTGTCCTCCATGCAGGCGTCGCAGCCCCACACCGCAGACGTCTCCGCCGTTAGCAGATTGTACGCCGTCTCGGTCATCCCTGTGCAAACTCTGTGGAACCATTTCTGACACGAGGCCTCGCACAGAATGGCCTCTTGGTCATCGTTCACTTCGCTCAGGCATAAGCCGCACGGGTAGACGGGCTCGGACGAGGAGGACGTGCTCCTTCTGTTCATCGCTTTATTATTGGTCAAAGCTCTGGCGCCTCTGCGAGCTCTATCCGCCGCGCCGTCCGGCGACTTCTTCAAGGGTTCGTTAGTGGAGTGAAGGACGCCGTTGAGTTTTTCCGCTCCACCGTCCGGTCCGCTCGCCCGGCCCTTCGTCTTCAGCTCTGCCGTGTTGTCCGGAGGCGTGTGCTCTTCACAGTTTTGATTTTGCTTCCGTGGCGAGGGATTCTGCGCTGCGTTTTTGTTTGCGGCTTCGCTCGGGTCCTGTTTGGGCGTTGGCGTGCTGGACTTGGTGAAGTTGTATTGATGCGGGGAGAGGTTAGGGCTCATATCCCGGGCTGGACCGAATCCAGGAGCACCTTCAGGGCTGCCACGTTGGTTGAGATTGTGAAGTGGCATCTGATTGACATGCTCTGATCTGAAGTGCATACGATTGTTGATTCCTCCACAGAACGGCTGCGCGTAATGCGGGTTCTCGGCGTGACCGTAGTTAAATCCCGGCGCCCGGTTGAAAACCACGGGCTGGTTTCGCATCTGGTAAGGAGGCCCATACGGAGAAGGCATCCTGTGGGGCATTTGCGGTGCCATCCGGGGCGGCCCATAGCCACTAAACCCTGGGTAAAGTGAGTGGCCAAAATAAGGGTTAGCAGGAGGCAGAGGCTTCAGGGACGGCGAGTTGTAATTGTCATCGAAAGGATTGGCAGCTATCAGGTGATCTGAGCTCGGGTTTGCTGGAGGAGCATATTCAGACAGAGGAGAGAAGGACGGCGCCTGTCGAGAAAGAGACTTTTATTTTCCTGGAAAAATTGCATTACAGTTTCCACAAAAATATTAAGCAGTTTTCAACATTTTACAATGATCATAAATGTTTCTTGAGCATCAAATCATATTAGCATGATTTCTGAAGGATCATGTGACATGAGACTGGAGTAATGTTGAAAATCCAGTTTTGATCACAGGCCCATAATGGGGTCGTAACAAATAAATTACATTTGACAATATATTCACACATTGATTAAAAAAAATCAACTCACAAACATTTTGGCTAATGATTATGTTTTAGTTAAAGGGTTAGTTCACCCAAAAATGAAAATTATGTCATTAATTACTCACCCTTGTGTCGTTGGACACCCGTAAGACATTCGTTCATCTTCGGAACACAAATGAAGATATTTTTGTTGAAAGCTGAGGCTGAGAAAGGCCTCAGATAGGCCTCCATAGGGATTCAGTACTTGTGCACTCACAAGACCCATAAAAGGCACTAAAAACGTCATTACAAAGTCCACCTCACTACAGTGGCTCTACAATAATTGTACAAAGCGACGACTAGTTTTTGTGCGCAAAAAAAAATCAAAATAACGACTTTATTCAACACAAACTTTGGCCTCTGCTGTGAACTCCATGACGCATGCGCGAGAATATTACGTAGCGCCGGCGTTCGGGAATCCATGAAATGTGCACTTTAGTCCCATTTTGAGCACTACGCCGAGACCTAAAGCACGATCAATGTAGAATTCAACAGCTTAGATACGGCGCGTCTTCCTCTGCTTGTAAACAAATCTCCTCCTCGCTTCTGGGTTATGTGTCCGAACGCGGATCTGCGTCATTTTCTCGCGCATGCGTCGTGGTGCTTCGTGAGTCCACGGCAGAGGCCAAAGTTTGTGTTGAATAAAGTCGTTATTTTGATTTTTTTTTTTTTGCGCACAAAAACTAGTCGTCACTTTGTACAATTATTGTAGAGCCACTGTAGTGAGATGGACTTTGTAATGACGTTTTTAGTGCCTTTTATGGGTCTTGTGAGTGCAAAAGTACTGAATCCCTATGGAGGCCTATCTGAGGCCTTTCTCAGCCTCAGCTTTCAACAAAAATATCTTCATTTGTGTTCCGAAGATGAACGGAGGTCTTACGGGTGTCCAACGACATAAGGGTGAGTAATTAATGACAGAATTTTCATTTTTGGGTGAACTAACCCTTTAACTGGACAATTAAATGCAAAAACGTTGGCTTAACCAGTGAAATGAAGTTGAAATTGTTGGAACAACCTAGCTAGTATTAATTGTAAATTTGATTTGTAAATGCAAGTTAACAAGCATACAAGTCGCAACAAGTTAACAATGCATTCTGGTGCATCATGCAAAGCTCATCTATGGCTCCCAGAATGCATTGCGGCATGAAGCATGTCACCATTGTTGAGATTCATCGGCTGATTCTTGATGTCTGTGCAACTAAGTCTCACAGGAGGTCAAAGTGCTTAGTGTACAATCAGTTTTAAACCTTATTCAGCTTTTCTGATTAAAACCGTGCTGGCTCTTTTCTAGAATCACAATAAAACAAAGTTAATAGTATATTGCTCATATTAAACTCAGTAAAATTAAAGATTATATTCTTATCATCGAGCAGCCAACAGCATCTGTTTGTGTTTTCTCTTGCTTTTCTTGCCATATCAAACTCAGTTAGAGCAGCCAGAGAAACACTAACAAACTTCCCAACTAAAGAAAACACTGATCACCATAATGGTGACATAAAAAAAATAAACAATTCAACACAAAAATCAAAAAACTATAAAAACTTAGCTAAACAAAAGATCTTAAATTGGAAGGCATGTGACCTTACTCAGTTAATTGAGTTAAGTGAACTACTTTGTTTAAAAATTTAAAAAGGCAGCAAGTTGCCTTACAATTTTAAGTTGTCAACTTTTCTTTTTATAGAGTGCATAGAAAACGGTTATTTTGAATTGTAATAATATTTCACCGTTTTACTGTATGTTTGATCACATAAATGCAGCTTTGGTGAGCAGAAGAGACTTCTTTCAAAAACATTTAAAAAATCTAACCGACCCCAAATCTTTTAATGTGCTTTTTCATGGTCTCGATGTGTTTAGGAAGTGAGACAAGATCTAGAAGAAAAGCAGGACATGCATTAATATGTCAATAAATATGGAGAAAATTATGTGGTAACACTTTATTTTAAGGTGACGTAGTACTTAACGTCACCTTAAATAAGTCCTGAGTAATATTAATTAACTACATGTACTTACTATAGAGTAAAGGTTAGGGTTAGTTGCTTGTAGTTATAGTAAGGACATGTAGTAATGTGCAACAAGTCTTTTCTCAGTATTTATTGACATATTAAAGGTTTAGTTCACTTTAAAATGAAAAGGACCCCATGATTTACTGACCCTCAAGCCATCCAAGGTGTATATGACATTCTTCATTTAGACGAATACAATCAGAGTTATATTAATAAATATCCTGGCTCTTCAAAGCTTTATAATGGGAGTGAATGGTAACTTAGATTTTGAAGCCCAAAAAAGTGCATCTATCCATCATAAAAGTACATCTATCCATCATAAAAGTACATCTATCCATCATAAAAGTGCATCCATCCATCATAAAAGTGTATCCATCCATCATAAAAGTGCATCTATCCATCATAAAAGTGCATATATCATCATAAAAGTGTATCCATCCATCATAAAAGTGCATCCATCCATAATAAAAGTGCATCTATCCATCATAAAGGTGCATCCATCCATCATAAAGGTGCATCTATCCATCATAAAAGTACATCTATCCATCATAAAAGTGCATATATCATCATAAAAGTGTATCCATCCATCATAAAAGTGCATCTATCTATCATAAAAGTGCATCTATCCATCATAAAAGTGCATATATCATCATAAAAGTGTATCCATCCATCATAAAAGTGCATCTATCCATCATAAAAGTGCATATATCATCATAAAAGTGTATCCATCCATCATAAAAGTGCATCTATCTATCATAAAAGTGCATCTATCCATCATAAAAGTAATCCATGGTTCCGGTGGATTAATAAATCCACTTCCGTATTCAATTTATGATACAAAAACCCATGGCTTCACTTCAGAAGGCCTTTATTAACCTCCCGGAGCCATGTGTAGTATGTTTATAATGGATGGATTTACTTTTATGAGCTTACTGGTGGCCTCCCATTCACTGCTATTATAAAGCTTGGAAGAGCCAGGATATTATTAATATAACTGATTGTATTCGTCTGAAAGAAGAATGTCATATGCACCTAGGATGACTTGAGGGTGAGTAAATCATGGGGTCATTTTCATTTTAAAGTGAACTAATCCTTTAATGTATGTCCTGCTTTTCTTCTAGATCTTGCCTCACTTCCTAAACACATCGAGACGATGAAACGCCCATTAAAAGATTTGGGGTCGGTTAGATTTTTTTAAGTTTTTAAAGCCTATTCTGCTCACCAAAGCTGCATTTATTTGATCAAACATGCAGTAAAACAGTGAAATCCTGTGATTAAAGCTGAATTTATCATCATTACTCCAGTCTTCATTGTCACATGACCTTTCAGAAATCATTCTAATATGAGGATTTGCTGCTCAAGAAACATTTATTATTATTATCAGTGTAAAAAAATAAAAAAATTGTAACATTATAAATGTCTGTACTGTCACTGTTGATCAATTTAATGCATCCCGGATGAATAAAAGTTTTTTTTTTTTTTTTTTCTTCCCCAAACTTTTGAACACTATTCCTTAAAGTAACACGCCGACTTTTTGGGACTTTATCTTATTCACCGTATCCCCCAGAGTTAGATAAGTCCATACACACCAGTCTCATCTCCGTGCATGCCATAACTCTGTCTGACGCACCCACCGCTAGCCTAGCTTAGCACAAAGACTGGAGGTAAATGGCTCCAGCTAGCCAACTGCTCAATAAATGACAAAATAACGCCAACATTTTCCTGTTGACATGTTGTGATGTGTATAGTTATATCGTGTACTAAGACCGATGGAAAATGAAAACTTGTGATTTTCTAGACCGATGTGGCAGGAACTATACTCTCATTCCTGCGTAATAATCAAGGAACTTTGAGCCGTCCCATGAGTGCAGCAGCACAATGATACGCAGTGGTGGGCTGTCAGGGCCATCAGGGCCAGTGTTGGGGAAAGTTACTTTGAAAAGTAATGCATTACAGTATTGCGTTACTCCCTTAAAAAGTAACTAATTGAGTTACTTTTTGAGAAAAGTAATGCGTTACGTTACTTCTGCGTTACTTTTTCTCACCTGGGCTTGTTTTTGTTTATAACAAAAAAAGTTATATTTTTGTGCAACGGTAAAGACCTCTTCATACCAAAATTGAAATCATAAGCCCCAGGCTGAGGTAAAAATGCAAATTGACGCATGAACAGTAGAGGGCGCTGCTCTGCTGTGCTGCCATTCTGGATAATGGGATAATAGGATGCAGGAGAAAAAAGTTTTACCAATAAAAACAAAAAATCTAGTAATTTTCATCATCAAAGGTCAGCAGCAAGACATTGGTAAATTATATATAAAGGTAGATTATGCATAAAAATAGTTGTTTTATTTAACATTTAATTATTTTTGTTAAAAAATATTAAAATATTGACAAATTATTTGTCAACGATATGAACATAGCAACAGACAAAAGGCAAGTGAATAAAAACGTGTCTTTAGTCTTGCAAACTATACCACCCCTGCTTTACTACTGTTAGTAACAAGCTAACGCTAACTTGTCATGCTTGTCAAGCTGGATAATGAGTAAACAAGCAGCAGAAGAGCTACTGGAGGGACGTCACGCTCCTCACTTCCAAACGGAACAAAAGTGGGATTTTGTAGTGACTTAACGTTCCCCTGCTGTTGAACTCCCTTCCTCCTCATCAAGGACTCCAAGATGTTTTCGTTTTAGGTGCTGAATCACCACCGTGGTGCTCCCGTGCCATGTCGCCTCGCTTTTGCTGCAATTAGCACACTTTTTCGATTTATTAATGGCGCTTTTCGACTGGTACGCTCGGCTCGGTTTGCTTTTCCGCTGCGTGGTACGACGGGTACAGCACGGTTTGCCCGCTTCCACTCTGCTTTGCGCTCAACCGTGCTTTTTTTATACTCAAACATCTCTGCCTCTTATTGAGGGGCATAAAAGTCGCGCGACACAACGAATCGATAATGAAATTCGTTGCCAACTCTTTTAATAATCGATTTTATCGATTTGTTGTTGCAGCCCTACATCTAACATTTAATAAATAGTAAGTATTGCACAGTTGTTTCTAATTCAAATTATGTAATTTGCACTCATATGTGGTGGTGATGTGATTCATATTGATTTTTAAATATCTAAGGAGATAATAAAAATGAAAAACTAGTTCAGGAACCAAAGAGTAAAAAGTTAATCCAGTACCTGTGTGCTCGACTTGCGTCTCTTTTTATCAGGGCTTCCCAGGAGCAGCCCAGGACCTCCTAAAATATCCAGCCCACCTTCACCTCCTGTAAAGTTAAAATAAAATCATCATCTAAAATATTTATAGTCAATCCAAAACATATCATGTCCATAGCACTGACACGTGTATATAACATATAATGGCTTGACGGACACAGTTTGAAGCGTTTCTGAATAGCCAATCGCCTGCCATGCTTTGCTACTTGTGGGAGGAACAGTCTCACTCTAGAGAGGTTTTGATTGGATAAAAATATAACATAATCGGCCTGCAAGATGATGTCTTGGTATGTTTTTCTCAGAAGACCATACATTTTAAATGTGCATAATGTGTCAATGCATTTCGATGAAAAAAACTCAAAGCAGATAAACATAAAAGTCACATGATACATGCTGGAAAATGTTACAATCTGTGGTTTTAATTTATTTTAAGGTGTCTGTGTTACACTGTAATTATACCTATTTAAGTACTGAGTAATATTAAGTAACGACATGTACTTACTATAGGGTTAGGGTTTGCTTTGGTTTAGGGTAAGTTGCATGTAATTAGAGATGCACCGATATTAATATTTGGGCCGATAATTCTTTATATTTGAAAGCCGATAACCAATATATCGGCTGATAAATCTCTAAATCGTCTCGGTTACGTATGGTAACCCTCGTTCCCTGAAGGAGGGAACGGAGACGTACGTCGGTTATACCGACGAATTGGGATCACTTCAGAGAGCCCCTATCAGCTTCGAGATTTAGAGAACGGGCCAATGGGCCATTGGCGTAGGGAGATGTACCGTGGAGAATAGGGAATACCGTAGGGGTCACAACATACGGAACCCAGCCTGACACAAGTTCCACCAATGCATACAAGTGCCAGACCTGGCGTCGGACCCTCCGCCACATCCGACTGCCGCGGGTTGCGGAGGACTCAACAGGGTTCGCCAATTCCTGGGGAACTCAACTGGAGGATATAAGCGCACTTATCCGTTCCATGGGGAAGGGAACCTAGAACCTCCGCGTCCCGTCCAGGGACCAGACATGGAGTTTCCAGAGGTCCGGACGCGGGTGCCATAGGGTGCCCCGTCTCTGAGTTAGGAGGTCTTTCCTCAGAGGAATGGGCCAGGGAGGTGCTGTCGCAAGGAGCACTAGTTCCGGGAACCAAGTCCTGTTGGGCCAATACGGAGCTACCAAGAGGAGCTGCTCCTCGTCCTCCCTGACCTTGCACAGTGTCTGTGCAAGAAGGCTCACTGGGGGAAACGCATATTTGCGTAGGCCCCGGGGCCAGCTGTGTGCCAGTGCATCCGTGCCGAGGGTTCCCTCGGTCAGGGAATAGAACAACTGGCAGTGGGTTGTGTCGGGGGCGGCAAACAGGTCGATCTGTGCGGCCCCAAAGCGACTCCAGATCAGCTGGACCACCTGGGGGTGGAGTCTCCACTCTCCGGGGAGCACCGGTAACCGTGACAGCTCGTCGGCCGCACGATTGAGCGGGCCCGGAATGTGAATGGCACGAAGGGACCTCAGATGCTTCTGACTCCACAGGAGGAGATGGCGGGCGAGTTGGGACATACGGCGGGAGCGTAGACCACCCTGTTTGTTGATGTACGCAACGGCCGCAGTGCTGTCCGTCCGGACCAGAACGTGCTTGTCTTTGAGCAGCGTTTTGAGGTGGCTGAGAGCAAGACGAACTGCCAGCAACTCCAGGCAATTGATATGCCATTGCAGTTGGGGCCCCATCCACAGACCCGAAACTGCAAGCCCGTTGTACGTGGCACCCCAGCCGGTGGATGAGGCATCCGTGGAGACAACAGAATGCCTGGACACTTGTTCTAGGGGCACTCCTGCCCGTAGAAATGAAGGGTCCGACCACGGGCTGAAGGTTTGGCGGCATCTTGGCGTCACTTGGACACGGAGGGATCCACTGTGCCACGCCCATCTCGGGACTCGGCCGTGTAGCCAGCGTTGAAGCGGTCTCATATGGAGCAGCCCTAGCGGCATTACTGCGGCTGCTGCTGCCATATGCCCCAGGAGCCTCTGAAATTGTTTCAGTGGTACCGCTGTGCTGCGTTTGAATGAATTCAAGCAGTTCAACACCGACTGGACGCGCTCCTCGGTGAGGCGCGCTGTCATGGCAACTGAGTCGATCTCCATCCCAAGAAAAGAGATCCTCTGTACGGGACAGAGATTGCTCTTCTTCCGATTGACCCGACGACCCAACTGGCTGAGGTGCCGAAGCACCATGTCCCTGTGTTTGCACAACTGACCCCGCGACTGAGCAAGGATCAGCCAGTCGTCGAGGTAGTTGAGAAGGCGAACACCACGCTCTCTCATGGGAGCAATGGCCGCCTCCGCGACTTTCATAAAGACACAGGGCGACAGGACTTTGTACTGATATGCTCGTCCGTCGAATGCAAAGCGTAGAAACGGCCTGTGTCGAGGAAGAATCGAGACATGAAAGTATGTGTCCTTCAGGTCGATTGCTGCAAACCAATCTTGGGGACGGACGCACCTGAAGATGCGCTTCTGCGTCAACATTCGGAACGGCATCCTGTGTAAGGAGCGGTTCAAGTATCGCAGATCCAAGATCGGTCGTAACACGCCGCCTTTCTTGGGTACAATGAAAGTACGGGCTGTAGAACCCGGACTTCATATCGGCAGGAGAGACCGGCTCTATCGCGTCCTTCGCCAGTTGGACAGCGATCTCCGCCCGAAGTACAGGGGCGTTCTCCTTCGTCACAGACGTGAAGTGAACGCCCCTGAACTTGGGGGGGGGACCTGGAAGGGTCTGGGTGAGAGACACACGAACCTGCATCCGCTGGGGGGGCGGCCGAGTGTGAGGAGGCACATTGAGTGTGTCCCGACAGCCAACGCCCCCCGCTGGCGAAGGGAGAGGCGTCCGAGGGGAACGAGGCATGGTAGTGTCGCATACCGCCAGACGCGCTCTCTTGGCACCCAGAGATGTTGGAAACTGCTCTTTTACTGATAATTTGGCGGAACAGAAACAACAGAACAAAAAATTCTCCCCCGGCCCTCCTCCGGGGGAAGGAGTGGTGCTGCAGCCATCTCCTGAAGAGCAGTTTCCTCCATCTCTGGGTGGCCCGTCTCAGGGTCTCTTACGACGGTGCTTGCCACCTGGCCTGGCAGCGGCCTGAGCGGGCTGGACGTCCTTCCCGCAGCCGGCTCCACGCCTCCGCCTGGGTGGAGGCTGCTGCTGGGCTGAGGCGGGGGCGGCGGCAGGTGGACATCCTCGGCGACGGGCAGACGGAGGTGCTGCGGCCGGCGGCGGGGTGGAGGCAGCAGCGGACCACCGGGGCAGGATGTGCTTGATCGCCTCCGTCTGCTTCTGGGTGGCCGAGAACTGCTGGGCGAAGTTCTCGACCGTGTCGCCGAACAACCCGGCCGACGAAACGGGGGAGTCCAGGAACCGGTTCTTGTCGGTCTCCCTCATATCGGCCAGGTTCAACCAGAGATGTCGTTCCTGGACCACTAAGGTGGACATCGCCTAACCAACGGAACGGGCGGTGACTTTCGTCACCCGGAGGGTGAGGTCCGTCGCCGTCTGGAGCTCCTGGAGGAGCTCTGGGTCAGGTCTACCCTCGTGCATGTCCATGAGTGCTTGGGCTTGGTGCACCTGAAGCAACGCCATGGCATGCAAGGCGGACACGGCCTGTCCGCAGGACCTGTAGGCCTTCGCAGTCAGACTGGATGAAAACTGGACGGGAGACGAGGGTCACCGCGCCAGTTGGAGGCGGTCGCCAGACACAGTTGCATCGCGACGGCCCGCTCAACCGGTGGGATCCCCTCGTACCCCTTGGCCTGCCCGCCGTCAAGGGTAGCGAGGAGGGAGGAGCCACCAGGTCTGTTTCTGGCACTAAAGGGTGTCGTCCACGAACTGGTAAGCTCCTCATGCACTTCCGGGAAGAATGGCACTGGGGCGGGAAGCTGAGAACCAGCGCGACCACCCCCCCCCCCCCCCCCCCCCCCCCAGAAACCAATCATCCAACCTAGAAGGTTCGGGACGTGGTGGAGGGTTCCACGCAAGCCCGACCTTTTCGGCGGCCCGGGAAAGCATAGCCGTCAACCCGGGGATCTGACTCAACTACAGCCACTCTCCCAGAGGGAGGTAGTGCAGTTGAATCATCATCCTCCGAGGACTGAAACTCCCCCTCCGATGCAGCGATCGACATCTGCTCGTCCGCGGGTGCCCCGAAAGAGATTGCCGGCCGCCCACGAGAGGGACCAGCGACCTCCTCCGGAAGCACCACCGGCTGCGGCGCTTGTGAGGGTTCAGGGGCCTGCGGAGGTATGCTCGGCGGGTTTGCCCTGAACGTGATCCTCAGGTCACCCCGGCCATCCGTCGAAGTAGGTCTATCCCGGGGGATAGCACTAGATCGAGGTATGGGGAGGGGGACTCCGCCTTCCCGGAGGTAGGTGAGTCTCGACCTAAGCACCGCGATAGTCATGTTCCCGCAGTGAGAACATGAACTATCCACAAACGCTGCCTCAGCGTGCTGTACGCCCAGGCACGTGAGACAGCGATTGTGACCATCAGCGGCCGAGAGGGAACGACCGCATCCAGAAACGCACGGTTTGAATGACATCTTGAAAAAGACGCAGGGTCAAACCGTGTTGCTCTTTTTGTGAGGAAACGCTCTTTTTCAAGCACCCAGGGAAGACCGCGGCAACACACAGGAGATAGTGCAGCTTGTGTTTGCACTCAATGGAAATGCCCACCGAACCGACAGGTTGCTGTGAGAACAGCAGTTGTTTCTCTTGAAGCAGCTGAGTCTCGCGGTCGCGCTGGATTAATGCCGTTACACCAGCACAGCGTCCCTCTTCTCTCTCTCTGAATTCGTTTCGCTGAATACAGGAAGCAGTCTGTAACTCTTCATCAACGCCGTTCGGCTCCGAAGTGAATGACGTCAGTGCATTGCTCTCACACGCCAATGGCCCATTCTCTAAATCTCGAAGCTGATAGGGGCTCTCTGAAGTGATCCCAATTCGTCGGTATAACCGACGTACGTCATAGTGACCGACTGAAAAGGAACCAAAGTTTTTTTTTTTTTTTGAGAGCCTGATTACAAAATCAAAAGTCTCAGCATTAAAAGCCATGTCCCAAACACACAATGATGATCTCATTATAATTTGATGTAGCCTATATGACAGACTTGACCTTATTTTCCTTTTTTAAAGTGATTTAAATCATATTTGAAGTGTTTCAAACGGATCATGGTGAACAGAGTGCATCTGAAATGTCTCAACTGAAGGAAATAGTACATTATTTATCAACTTTAATACATATTTTTTTAGGGCTGACAAAAGATTAATCACGATTAATCACATCCAAAATAAAAGTTTGTGTTTACATAATATATTTGTGTATACTCTGTATAATTATTATGTTTATATAAATATTCATGTATATTTTTAAGAAATATTTGCATGTTTATACTGTATACATTTATATAATTTATATTATATATAAATATAAATATTTTATATGTAACACATTTTTCTTAAATATATACATGCTTGTGTGTGTTTTTATATATAAATAATAATTATACACAGTTCACACACATATATTATGTAAACACAAACTTTTATTTTGGATGTGATTAATCGTGATTAATCTTTTGACAGCCCTAATATTTTTATAACGTTAACATAAAAAATGAACATATATCGGCCGATACCGATATGGTGGTCGATATATATCGAGCATCCCTACATTTATGCATAATTTATAACTTATTTAGTAACTACATGTAACCCAATCTATCTTACACCAACATTACACTGGAAGATCACAACAATAAACTGTAGCACAGCAGTGTTGTTGATCATATTTCATAAGATTATGAAAACTAATTGGTTGACATTTTTCAAAAAATAAACCATAATGAAACTTGTTTATTCTGTCCACCATTGCTAGTATTTTCACTATACCTTCTTGTAAATTTTAACTCGTGATTTTTGATGTTTATTGTCGCATAATTAACATTTTATTGCCAGTTTTACTGTTGCATGCTCTATTGATGTGTGTGTATGTGATACATAAACGTTGATATGATATCTCTCGACTCCAAACTTCCCCAAAACTCCCTATAAAGTAGCGTTCATCTGACAGCATTCACTTTGAGGCCTGACATGCTTTCCTCTTCAAATACATATCTGAATATGTCGCTGTCTACTTTTCTGTTCTTCAGCAAAGGCCCGAAGGCCGTCAGACCCGGTAATTACAACCGACACCGAATCAAAGCCTCCAAAAACACGGAAAATCCACGTTACCTCGGTTTCGTTTCAGAGAGAATGGATCTTTATCCTGCTCTGTGGACATTACAAGCTCCCTCACATGACTCAAACGGGAAAATGGCGTAACTTTGATGTCAGAAAGAGTGCTTATAGTCAACTCCTCTCGTTCTTCCCCCCGTTTCGCAGCAATCACGGCGGCGGCGGCGCTCCGTGCGCGACCGGGAAGCGAATTTGCTATTCCTACTATGGCGAAGATTTCGCTATTAATATTCATGAGCTAAACCGTCACCATTTGAAGTAAACCAAAGACGTAACCGAAAGCTATTTAATGTTAATAAGACAAAATGTGTGTTCCGATGCCGCTTTGTAGTTTAAATAGTGCGAGTAGTGTGTTCACTAAGAAAGTACACTTCAAATACCCGGATGATGCGAATTTTGAAATGTTGGACACTTCATTTTTTTTAATTTATTGATGTTCAAAACAATACACAAGTAATAACAATTAATAACAAAATACAAAAAAAAAAAAAAAGCAACTAGGGTAATAATATATTCAACCGTCACAGCTTTGCCTACGTAGAGGAGGGGGAGGAGCTAAACAGACACGATGTTTAATGACAAAATAACCTTATAAAGTTTATACATTACACGGACCACGATTGAGTATAGTGTGTAAGTACATAGTGTAGTGTCTTTTGGGACACAACTAAACTAGAGACTTTGCCAAACCCGCTGCATTCTTTTTAAAAAAAAAATTTTTTTAGCTTTATTTAGTAACAAATCACAACAATTAAGTACAAAATAACAGTAATAATAACAGCAATAAAATCTGAGGGGGGAAATACAAATAGTAATGATAAAATTAAGCAACAAAATAACAGGGAAGAATAAGTACATACACAGGGATATTGAATCAAACCCATATCTCTAATTTAATTACAAAATAAATACAAAGGTCCGTAAAAAGGATAAAATGTCATCCTTTTTTTTGCCTTGGCATTCCTTACACACACTCCAATGATTGACAAGGCTCAAACTTAAATGGTATGAAACTCGGCGTATTTCTTTGGCCATCGACATTTATGAATGTGATATTTCCCTAAAATAATAAACAAATTAAGAACAAAACAAATGCTCTTTTCTCTTTTAAATATATATATATATATATATATATATATATATATATATATATATATATATATATATATATATATATATATATATATATATATATATATATATATATATATATATATATATATATTAGGGCTTTTCAAAAGATTAATCACGATTAATCACATTCAAAATAAAAGTTTGTGTTTACATTATATATGTGTGTGTACTCTGTATAATTATTATGTTTATATAAATATTCATGTATATATTTAAGCAATATTTGCATGTATATACTGTATACATTTATATAATTTATATTATATATAAATATAAATATTTTATCTATAAATATAATACATTTTTCTTAAATATATACATGCTTGTGTGTGTTTTTATATATAAATAATAATTATACACAGTTCACACACATATATTATGTAAACACAAACTTTTATTTTGGATGTGATTAATCGTGATTAATCGTTTGACAGCCCTAATATATATATATATATATATATATATATATATATATATATATATATATATATATATATGAGAGGGAGAGAGAGAGAGCCCTTCGCGTTCTCAGAGCTAATGAATATTAATGAGGACGTCAGAGTCAACGTCAGCACGGCCTACTTTATATTCAAAGGCTACGCCTTCGCCATAGTAGTTTCGGTAATTGCGCGAGAAGGAAAGCTGCACCCGTGGACAAAGTTTGGGAGGAGCGGACACCTTTGACTTGTTGTTTTACGGGGCAATTCACGGAAATGAGCGACTGCTCCGCGTGTGTGTGTTTACTTCAACGCGTTAAATGTGAAGGCTGAGTGAAAAACGGCGTTCGAGGCGGGATTGTCGGTGGAGTGCGCATGCGTGAGCGCAGATCCCCCACTCCAGTAAAGCACGTGCGCGTGTCTGAAGTATCGCGTTTGATGTAACAAGCGTCCCGTGAGATGATAGTGTTGATGATGATCATTCGCTGAAGATGTAATGTTGTTTAAAGTGCTGTCTGACTGCCTTTTAAAAGTTTTCTTGTAACTTATTTTTCCTGCGACACAGCCAGGGCACAGCAGCACATAATGTTATAAAGAAATAATTTATTTCAAATAAAAAGTATTTTATTTTTTACATAAAAAAGGTATTTCAATGTTTTAAAAATATATAAAGTCAGATGTTTAGATGAATAGAGCCATTTTATTTAGCCTTATTTTCTTAGCCTACATCTGCACTATAGCCTATAGTACAGGTCAAACATAACAACACCAAACTATATATAGATATAGATAGATATACACACACACAGTGTGTACTGTGTATAATTATGTATACATAAATACACACCCATTCATGTATATATTTAAGAAATATTATGTATATACTGTATATATATTTATATTATATATAAATATAACCAGCTTTTCTTAAATATGAATACGTATATACATAATTATACACAGTACACACACATGTAAACACAAACCTTTATTTTGGATGTGATTAATCGATTTGACAGCATATATACAGTGAGGAAAATAAGTATTTGAACACCCTGCTATTTTGCAAGTTCTCCCACTTGGAAATCATGGAGGGGTCTGAAATTGTCATCGTAGGTGCATGTCCACTGTGAGAGACATAATCTAAAAAAAAAATCCAGAAATCACAATATATGATTTTTTAACTATTTATTTGTATGATACAGCTGCAAATAAGTATTTATATAAGAAAATCAATGTTAATATTTGGTACAGTAGCCTTTGTTTGCAATTACAGAGGTCAAACGTTTCCTGTAGTTTTTCAGCAGGTTTGCACTGCAGGAGGGATTTTGGCCCACTCCTCCACACAGATCTTCTCTAGATCAGTCAGGTTTCTGGCCTGTTGCTGAGAAACACGGAGTTTGAGCTCCTCCAAAGATTCTCTATTGGGTTTAGGTCTGGAGACTGGCTAGGCCACGCCAGAACCTTGATATGCTTCTTACAGAGCCACTCCTTGGTTATCCTGGCTGTGTGCTTCGGGTCATTGTCATGTTGGAAGACCCAGCCTCGACCCATCTTCAATGCTCTAACTGAGGGAAGGAGGTTGTTCCCCAAAATCTCGCAATACCCAATTTCCAGGGCAATTTCCCAATTTTTTTTTCGGGGCAATTTCCCCGTAGCCCTTTCCAGCCTTGTGGACGTGAACAATTCTGTCTCTTGTGTCTTTGGACAGCTCTTTGGTCTTGGCCATGTTAGTAGTTGGATTCTTACTGATTGTGTGGGGTGGACAGGTGTCTTTATGCAGCTAACGACCTCAAACAGGTGCATCTAATTTAGGATAATAAATGGAGTGGAGGTGGACATTTTAAAGGCAGACTAACAGGTCTTTGAGGGTCAGAATTCTAGCTGATAGACAGGTGTTCAAATACTTATTTGCAGCTGTATCATACAAATAAATAGTTTAAAAATCATACATTGTGATTTCTGGATTTTTGTTTTTAGATTATGTCTGTCACAGTGGACATGCACCTACGATGACAATTTCAGACCCCTCCATGATTTCCAAGTGGGAGAACTTGCAAAATAGCAGGGTGTTCAAATACTTATTTTCCTCACTGTATATATATATATATATAAAATATTTTTTTGAGAGTTGGCAAAGACCTCAAATAATATTCTTCAAGAGAAAAGAGACAACATTTTATAATTTTCAACATTTTTATTTAAACTGGAAATAATTCCTTATAAACAATCTTATTTGTGGTGGTGGGGATGGGGGGAGGGGTTCTACTGTAAATGTATACCTTTTTGGCATAAACATTACACCGTATTGCCGAACAGGAAAACAAATCTTCCAATAAACACATGGTACATGTATTTGAAAAGCACAGCAGAAGAGTAACAATTTTATTTATTAAGAAATACATTCAGTTTTAAGGCTTATAGATAGATTTACTGCTGCAGTGCGACGGAGACCTGCGGAAAACAAACAAAGATCTCCCTTCACTGAATAAAACACTTCAACAGAAGAACAGAATTGAGTTTAAGCAAGTGCAGTTCACATCAGTACTAAGTAAAGTGAGTCTGATTGGTATTATTTCCTGAGTAGAATCACCTCAGTGAGGTGGACGCCGGGTAAACCTGAGGAGTCGCGTGCACAGAGATCATCTAATGTGAGGAAGAAACCCTTCAGCACACGCGCTTTGACACATTTTATAATGATGCATGTCTAAAATAAAGCAGTTTTACGTAGATAAAGAACTGATGCACGGAATTACACTTGCACACACACAAAGAAAACGCCCAAAGTGAGGTCAACAATTTAACACAACAATCAATATCGTTCTAAAACACTAAAGCATATTCAAATTTATATCAAAAACAACAATTGCGGCATCAAATCGTGCTGAAAAGAGCTTAAACAAGTCAAAGCATGGTTGAGTGTTGTTTTTAGCACGGTCTTGGACGCAAGACCAGACCAGTTTAAACCAGCTTTGAGTACTTCAAGCCGTTTTCTTCAGCAGGGAAGCGACACCAAATATCACATCATCCCGAAAAAACAATATTTCTCCTCCAGTGAGAAAAGGAAACAAAAGGCATGAGATCCATCATCTTTGGTTTACTTGAAAGTCATAAAGGATTGAAAGCACGACCGCGTAACACTGTGTTTGGTTTCCTTTCAGCGAGTAGAAATCACTCAGGAATAAAGCTTTGTAACACATTATGAAAAATGATAAAACACCATGCAATCTACAGTTAATAATCATCTGTGCAACGGTGAGCACATTCTTTGGTTTCAGGCTGTTTGCTTGGAAAAGAACAATTTCTAAACTGATTGTGTCTCTCTGATTGAAATACATACAGTGGCCAATCAAATTCCCCTGATTGAGAAGAATTTCAGACGCATGGAATGCTAATTAATATAATATCATAATATCTCTCTGTATATAATTTTCATGTACAATAACATCCATGTTGAACGTGAAATTCTAATGAGGGAATCCGATCACTGACATTTGATTTAGGGAGGTGAATCTCATAAAGCCTATCAAGAACATTTACAGCTAATATTTCACTTTAAAATTAAAAATAAGAAAATATATTTTGCATTGCCAAAATTATGTTTTATGACATTAAACAAACAATTTATAATATTATTATACACTCTAAAAAATGCAATCCAAGTTGGGTTGAAAATGGACTAACCCAGCAATTGGGTTGTTTTAACCCAGCGGTTGGGTTAAATGTTTGCTTAAACTCATTCATGTATACACTCTAAAAAATGCTGGGTTAAAAACAACCCAAGTTGGGTTGAAAATGGACAAACCCAGCAATTGGGTCGTTTTAACCCAGTGAATGGGTCGTTTTAACCCAGTGGTTGGTTTAAATGTTTGCTTAAAACAACCCAATTGCTGGGTTAAAACAACCCAACTGCTGGGTTAGTCCATTTTCAACCCAACATGGGTTGTTTTTAACCCAGCATTTTTTTAGAGCTTATTATATATTAATAAAATGATATATATAAATGCTGTCAAATAGATTAATCACGATTAATCGCATCCACAATAAGTTTGTGTTTACATAATATATGTGTGTGATATTATACATTAAAAATACAAACTCATTCATGTATACGCTCTAAAAAATGCTGGGTTAAAAAAAAAACCAAGTTGGGTTGAAAATGGACAAACCCAGCAATTGGGTTGTTTTATCCCAGTGAATGGGTCGTTTTAACCCAGCGGTTGGTTAAATGTTTGCTTAAAAGAACCCAATTGCTGGGTTAGTCCATTTTTAACCCAACTTGGGTTGTTTTTAACCCAGCATTTTGTAGGGTGTATATTTAAGAAATATTGCATGTATGTACTGTATATATATTTATACAATTTATATTATATATAAATATTTTAAACACATTTTTCTTAAATTTATACATGCATGTGTGTGTGTTTATATATATACATAATATATAATATCACAAACTTTTATTTTGGATGCGATTAATCGCGATTAATCGATTTGACAGCACTAATATAATAATGAGAATTTGGGGGTTAAATGTGCTTAATTGTCCTTATAATAATGTCACAATGCAATTTGGTCTGAAATAAGTTTCATGTTTCTTATGCAAAATATAATTTCTTATTTTTCTATTGGAGTGAAATCACCTCATTTGATCACAGGATAGCAAAACGTCTCTGTTTTTCCTCTAAAGCAGCTCTTTTTTTCCCTCTGGTCTCTGGGTGAAACATCTTTGGTTTGATTCAAGGATAATCTCATTGCCATCTTCTCATCCCAAAGACCAGCAAACACGAAAGAAGAAATGAAAGCGCAAACAGCTCTGTGGATGATGGCGTGTCACCGCTGCACATTCGCCTGCGTGACCTACAAACAACTCGAAACTAATCTGAAAGACAAGTGCTACTCTCATGTTCCTACATCTAAGTAACTCAAATGTGTACTCAGTCGTACATATAGTGTATGTCAAGAAAAATAGATATCTTTTGAGGCAAAAAGGTTTCATGATCAGTCTACTCTTAAGATTTGATCATTATTTTTGGTTTCCTAGAACATTCACTCGACTGCAATCTCTTGTGTATCTGCGCTGCTCTACACACATTAAGGCCATTATTTAAAGCTATCGGTTTTGCCGAACTGAAAAACGTCAGTTCTAGCATTTTTGGTTACTCAAAAGAAGAAGAAGACAGGAAGAAATGAACCACAACAAATCACACACACATTCAGTACGGGTCAACCGCCCTTGGACTCGAGGAAGATACCCTGTCGATCAAACCATGTCCCTTCGAAACACATGGCTTTTCAAATGATCCCTGAGATAAAGCAAATAAAAACACAACTACTGCTAAAAAATCAAAAGGTAAAATGAGGTAGTATAAAACAGGGACTATAAGAGCAAAACAATACACACATTCATATGACGAAATCACAAATAAAGACACTCAATCCTACGTAAACGCTCAACTGAAAGTTTGCCGTTTCTGAACCTGAGGTAGGTATAAAACACCATCCTAACCATGCGTGATGCAATAAAACTGCGAGGAAGCTGGATGAGCGGTTTGATAGCCCCGCCCACCATCAAATCCTACTGGTCCTGCATATTAAACACCAACTATGTTCTGATTGGCTGTAATTGTGTTACACGGCAGATTCAACAGGAGATTTGATGAGTATTGAGTTGGGTAGCTCCGCCCACCATGAAATCCTATTGGTCCTAAGTCCTGCATATTAAATACCAACTATGTTCTGATTGGCTGTGATTGTGTCACAACACATTCAGCAGGAGATTTGATGTGTGTTGAGCTGGGTAGCTCCGCCCACTGTCAAATCCTACTGGTTTAAGTTCGATGAGTGGTTTGATAGTCCCGCACATCATCAAATCCTATTGGTCCTAAGTCCTGCACAACTATGTTTTGATTGGCTGTGATTGTGTCAACACATTCAGCAGGAGATTTGATGAGTGTTGAGCTGGGTAGCTCCGCCCACTGTCAAATCCTATTGGTCCTAATTCCTGCATATTAAACACCAACTATGTTCTGATTGGCTGTGATTGTGCCACAACACATTCAGCAGGAGATTTGATGTGTGTTGAGTTGGATTGCTCCACCCACTGTCAAATGCTACTGGTTTAAGTTCGATGAGTGGTTTGAAAGTCCCGCACATCATCAAATCCTATTGGTCCTAAGTCCTGCATATTAAACACCAACTATGTTTTGATTGGCTGTGATTGTGTCAACACATTCAGCAGGAGATTTGATGAGTGTTGAGCTGGGTAGCTCCGCCCACTGTCAAATCCTATTGGTCCTAATTCCTGCATATTAAACACCAACTATGTTCTGATTGGCTGTGATTGTGCCACAACACATTCAGCAGGAGATTTGATGTGTGTTGAGCTGGATTGCTCCACCCACTGTCAAATCCTATTGGTCCTAAGTCCTGCATATTAAACACCAACTATGTTCTGATTGGCTGTGATTATGTCACAACACATTCAGCAGGAGATTTGCTGAGTGTTGAGCTGGGTAGCTCCGCCCACTGTCAAATCCTATTGGTCCTAAGTCCTACATATTAAACAACTATGTTCTGATTGGCTGTAATTGTCTTACACAGATTCAGCAGGAGATTTGATGAGTATTGAGTTGGGTAGCTCCGCCCACCATGAAATCCTATTGGCTGTAATTGTGTTGCACAGCAGATTTGTTGCATCACGCCGGGTCAGGATGGGTAAAACACTTTTGCAATCCCATACTTCAGGAGTAAACAAACAATAAACACAGACAAACTCTTAAATTCAGCGAAAAAAAAACAAAAACAAAAAAAACGTTTTCGAGTGTATAAGTGGAAATTAAATATTTAGTAGGTAAACTGAGGTAGATTAGGAAATCGAGAGGCTTTTCCGTACGACGACGCGCTCTCTCGATGAGGTTACGTCATTTTTGGACGTTTTTTTGAACACATTCATGGTGGGTGAGATTCTAGTTTCTTTCCGACACACAATCATTTATAAAAATGAAAAAAAAAAAGAGAGAAACAAATACATTCACCGAGAAAGCAGGGCATGTGTGGACGTCTCGGGTCGTCCAGCACAAAGCGCCTCAAAGCGTGCGTTTCCTGCTCAGTAGTCCGTTTAATCAGCAGGGGGCGCCAGAGAGCACAAGGGTTTTTTGCTATACAGGATGAGGCTCCTGTTGCTGAAGTGTCGTTTGTGTCGCCTCTGCCATCGGTATCATGTGTAGATGCAGCTCTTTCTCCGTAATCTCATCGGACGCCTCGCTCTCCTCGCCCTGCAGGGAAGCCGGGCGGCTGCCGACACCCAGAGACAGGTTGGTTGCCTCCGTGTCGTCGTGAGAGTATCGTCCCGAGTCGCCCGTCTCGTGGCTGCCCTCGCTGGAATGAGAGCCCTCGCTGTCGCCCCCTGTTGACCCAAACAGGCCCTGCAGAGAGGACGGCGGGTGTTGAGGCGATGTTTCCGTGTAACACAGCAGGGTGACGCCCTGATTATAGGAATAGGACGGACTGGAGAACTTCTTCACACCCTAAGAGGAGCAG
>CM042251.1:52175404-52177904 GCA_023566225.1 Romanogobio albipinnatus
GGCAGTGTGGTCTGGTAGACCACAGGACTCCATGGGCTGGAAAGCTGATCCACATGAAGACGAACTGCAAACTCATAATTGGTGTTTGGGTCCAAATCACTGACCATCAAACTCTGGGCCGCACTGCAGGAACACACATGACACATGAGAGGATGTGTGGCAAATTAAACACTAAACCCTATGAACCCTATGATTGTCCGCATTTGTCATCACTGTGTGAGTTGGCTCTTGGTACTCACGTCTGTATGTACAGCACCAGCGAGGCGTTCTGCAGTCCGACAGGGTTACAGCGAACCGTGTAGTTGACCGTCTGTGCGCTGGTGAAGGCGGGTCGGGCCCAGTGCAGGAACACAGAGGAGGAGGAGTTACTGTGGGCGTAAACATGATGAGGTGGCGGAGGGGGCGGGACCAGACGATCACGGACCGCTGCAAACAAACAAACATATGTTCAAATGATGCTCTGGTCAAAAATAATGTTTTTGAGTCTCTTCTGCTCAGCAAGGCTGCTTTCATTTGATCACAAATACAGTAAAAATTTTGAAATATTATTGTAATAAAAAAAATGTAATTTTCTATGTGAATATATAGTCAAATGTAATTTATTTGTGTGCTTAAAGCTGAATTTATCATCATTACTCCAGTCTTCAGTGTCACATGATCCTTCAGAAATCATTCTAATATGCTGATTTGCTGCTCAAGAAACATTTATGATTATTATCAATGTTGAAAACAGTCATATTTTTGTGAAAACCTTTTCAGGATTCTTTGATGGACATAACGTTCAAAAGAACAGCATTTATTTAAAGCAGAATCTTTTGTAACATTATTAATGTCTTTTACTGTTACTTTAAATTCATTACACATACATATTTATATATTACATATATTTGTGTAAATGTTTATGTATGTAATGCTACTATGCATCAACTAACACTAACTAATGATAAGCAATACTTAGTGTGTGTGTGTGTGTGTGTGTATGTGTGTGAGAGTTTGTGTGAAAGTGTATGAGTGTGAGTGACAGTGCGTGTGAGCATGTGTGTGAGAGTGTGAGTGTATGAGTATAAGTGTGTGAGTGTGTAAGTGTGCGAAAGTGAGTGTATGTGTGTAAGAGTGTGTGAGTGTGTAAGTGTGCGAGAGTGTGTGAGTGTGTGAGAGAGTTTGTGTGAAAGTGTATGAGTGTGAGTGACAGTGCGTGTGAGCATGTGTATGAGAGAGTTTGTGAGAGTGTGAGTGTATGAGTATAAGTGTGTGAGTGTGTAAGTGTGCGAGAATGTGTGTGAGTGTGTGTAAGAGTGTGTGTGTGTGTGTGTATAAGTGTGTGTAAGAGTGTGCAAGAGTGTGTGTGTGTGTGTGTGTGTGTGTGTGTGTGTGTGTGTGTGTGTGAGTATATGTGTGTGAGTGTGTGTGAAATTGTGAGTGTATTTGTATAAGTGTGTGAATGTGTGTGAGAGTGTATGTGTATAAGTGTGTGTGTGTGAGAGAGAGTGTGTGTGTGAGTGTATGTGTATAAGTGTGTGTGTGTGTGTGAGAGAGAGAGAGTGTGTGTGTGAGTGTATATAAGTGTGAACAAGTGTGCGAGAGTGTGTGTGTGAGAGTGTTTGAGAATGTGTGTGTGTGTGAGTGTGTGTGAGTGTTTGAGAGTGTGTGTGTGAGTGTATGTGTATAAGTGTGTAAGAGTGTGCACGTGTGTGTGTGTGTGTGTGTGTGTGTGTGTGTGTGTGTGTGTGTGTGCGTGCGAGTGTATGTGTATAAGTGTATGTGAGAGTGTGTGTGAGAGTATGTGTATAAGTGTGTGTGTGTGAGTTTATGAGTGTGTGTGTGTGAGAGTGTTTGAGAGTGTGTGTGTGTGTGTGTGTGTTAGGGTATTTATTAATCTTTGTTAGTTCATTGTTAATTCATGTTAGCTCAGGCCCATTAAAAAAATATTAATAATATTTTTATTTTTAATAATGTACCATTAAATGTTGAAAATAACATGAAGAAGATTAAACATAAGATTAAGAAATGCTTTAGGAGTAATGTTAATTGTTAGTTCATGTTAACGAATGGAACTTTAATGTAAAGGGTTACAATAATCCCGTACTACAAATAAAGCTAAATGTTTTTGAGTAATGTTTGTATGGCATGAATGTGTGTGTCAGTCGCTGAACTCACAAACACATCCCGGCGTGCTGATGGTCTGGTCCGCCTGGTACCCGTCACCCATGAAACTAAAGGCCAGGAGTTTGACGTGGTACTTCTTCCTGGGGTCTGTAATACAGAGAGTTCATGTTTAAAATCTGTTTCTGCTGCAAAATGGGCATCAAATCAACCAGAATAAGGAATAATAATGTGATAAATACATCAGGAGCCATATCAGAATCCAGATTCCTGTAATGCACGTAATCTGTGATCATATTTTCAAAAGCTTTGGTCAGTTTCTGTGTCAATGTGTTATAAGAGAGCGAGCTCTCGGCTGCACGTGTGTAACAGCAGATGTATGACATCAGCAACATGT
>CM042251.1:52180404-52187904 GCA_023566225.1 Romanogobio albipinnatus
GATCAGACTCATGATATGCACAAAACTATTATTTTCTATTTTGATTGTATTTATGTTTATATATAATTAATGCTGCCTTTAAGTGTGGCATGCTGCAGTTTCCTCATTGTCCTGTAGTTTTGCCTTTGGTCACATGGTGGCGCTACACAACACAACACTCCAATACTGACAAGAACTGATCATGTTCTGAGCTTCATATCCTCAGGGATTACAACTAAACCAATAACATCAACTTCAACAACATGATACGGTTCAAACGCACATTTACAGTCATAGAGTACATGTATAGTGAATATGAGTGATTCTGTGAAGTTTTTCACTATTATTTAATTGTTTCGCTTTTGTGCAATTCAAATAATCTGTCCTGTGGTGACAAAAATCATTAGTGTTATAAATAAACTATTATAGTGTTTATTAATATTTTGAAATAGCTATATAGCCTATAGATGAAAATATAGATTGAGATATATATTTATGTATTTATTTCAATCTATATATATATATCTATATTTCATTGTAATTATTTTTTCTTTCAGTTTATATTATTATTATTATTTATTAATATTTTGAAATAGCTTTTACTTAAATTTTTTCAGTATAATCTTAAGTTTCAGTTTTAGTAGGTTTGTTATGTTTTGTAATTTGTATTAATCTATTAGTTCTTTCTTTCTTTCTTTCTTTCTTTCTCTCTCTCTCTCTCTCTCTCTCTCTCTCTCTCTCTCTATATATATATATATATATATAATTTAATTATTTTAATTTCAGTTTATATTATTATTATTTATTTATATTTTGAAATGTATATTTTCAGTATAATTTTAGTTTAAGTTTTAGTAGGTTTTATATATATATTAATTAATTATTTTTTTATTTCAGTTTATATTATTATTATTATTATTATTATTTCCTAATATTTAGAAATCTATATTTTCAGTATAATTTTAGTTTAAGTTTTAGTAGGTTTTATATATATATTAATTAATTATTTTTTTATTTCAGTTTATATTATTATTATTATTATTATTATTTCCTAATATTTAGAAATCTATATTTTCAGTATAATTTTAGTTTACGTTTTAGTAGGTTATATATATATATATATATATTATTAATTAAATATTTTGTTATTTCAGTTAATATTATTATTATTTATTGTTTTGAAAAAGCTTTTATTTTTTTATTTTCAGTATAATTTTAGTTTACATTTTATTAGGTTTGTTATGTTTTATCATTTTTTAGTTTCTATATATATATATAATTATTTTTTATTTCAGTTTATTTTATTAATATTAGAGCTTGGATTTATTTATGTTTTTTTAGTGAATTTTTTCATCTAATATTGATATTTATTTATTTATTACATTTATTATTTATTTATATTATTGTAGCTTTATTTCAGTTCGTTTTAAGTGAAATTTTTCATCTAATATTTATATTTTATTGTAGTTTTATTTCATTTAATGAAAACATTTTTCACTGAGTTCCTCAATTAATGTGAGGTCAGGAAAACTGAATTCATAATAATCAAACAAGAAAAATGCAGATTAGTTGTGTCATGTCAGCTGCCCAATTAAACAGAGAAAACAATGAGCACTGATAAACTCTGAAGAGATTAAGGGTTAAAGGCCTAGATATGGATCTGGGACAGCATTAAATGATGTGTCTTTAAAGCTGGTGTGAATGGATCTCTATCAGTCACATCACTGGGACTGAGATCCGAATCTTTAGAGCAGAGCTTTAGGGGGCGGAGCCAAATACAGCAGCCCTGCCGTGATTGGACGGTTAAATAATGAGTGCGTGTCATTGAGACCCACAACTCTGAAGAGGCTCCGTGGAGCCAGTGAGAGGTCAAGGTTCACACACAGATAAAACTCCTCAGGAATCTGGGGTCAGAGGTCAGGCACACAAGCCAGGCCTCTTTCTTCAGGCCATCAACATTCAGAGGGAGATAAAGAAACTATTTGGATGGGAGGAATGACACACAAAAAACACTTACAATCTTACGGAAAGCAAGACGTGCGGGAGTCCACAAACAAGAGCAGAGACTCAGATCAAATAAACGAATAAAGTGAAAATAATAAATAAAGCGCATGTACATACATGTGCGTGTGTAAAAACATATATAAAATAACATATTAAAACAAAATATATAAAGAATATTATACAGCAATTTATATATTCATTTTCACATATATATGTGTGTGTAATATATGTAAATATATATAAGATTTATAAATATATAATATATGTAAATAAATAAATAAAATATATTGTATAGTCTTTATATATATATATATTATTCATGTTATGTAATATAATGTTATGTATGTCATGTTATGTAATATAAAAATACTATACAGTATTTTCTCTCTATGAAATAAAACATACATACTTACAAAATATATAAATAAAATATATTGTATAATAGTCTTTATATATATATATATATACTCTGTGCTGTTGTCATCCTATATATATATATATATAAATATAATATATTAACATATTATACAATATTCTCTCTCTCTCTCTCTCTCTCTCTCTCTATATATATATATATACAGTAGGGGTGTAACGGTACACAAAACTGACGGTTCGGTACGTACCTCGGTTTTGAAGTCCCGGTTCGGTATGGATTCGGTACAGCAGTTTTACAAAATTGCTTTTTATTAATTTTTATTCAACAGCGGTTTAATGAAAAAAATTGTGTCTGTCCTTAAATGAATTAAATTATAACTAAAAGTTTCTTAAAGATAATGCTGTAAACTATATAGGGAGCCCTTACTTACATATAGCTATTAAAGATTAACAACAGAGCCCAAACTATTAGCCTAAATTCAGTTGCTATTTATTTTTAGATATAATAATCAACACTCATAAGCTTCACATAAGGCAGTTTTTGCATTAACTTCTAAATCTAATTATTTTTATTCGTTGTTGAAATATAATCATTTAGTGGCTGTAATTTTCATGACAGGTTTATTTAAACATACATTAAATAAACAAGACATCACTAACAGGCTAAGTAGAATATAATGAATATATAACGGCTAATATAATGAATATATAACGGCTAATATAATGAATATATATAGGCTAATATAATGAATATATAACGGCTAATATAATGAATATAACGGCTAATATAATGAATATAACGGCTAATATAATGAATATAACGGCTAATATAATGAATATAACAGCTAATATAATGAATATAACGGCTAATATACTGAATATAACGGCTAATATAATGAATATAACAGCTAATATAATGAATATAACGGCTAATATACTGAATATAACGGCTAATATAATGAATATAACGGCTAATATAGTGAATATATAACGGCTAATATAGTGAATATAACGGCTAATATAGTGAATATAACGGCTAATATAATGAATATAACGGCTAATATAGTGAATATAACGGCTAATATAATGAATATAACGGCTAATATAGTGAATATATAACGGCTAATATAATGAATATAACGGCTAATATAGTGAATATATAACGGCTAATATAGTGAATATAACGGCTAATATAGTGAATATAACGGCTAATATAGTGAATATAACGGCTAATATAATGAATATAACGGCTAATATAGTGAATATAACGGCTAATATAGTGAATATAACGGCTAATATAGTGAATATAACGGCTAATATAGTGAATATAACGGCTAATATAGTGAATATAACGGCTAATATAGTGAATATAACGGCTAATATAGTGAATATAACGGCTAATATAATGAATATAACGGCTAATATAATGAATATAACGGCTAATATAATGAATATAACGGCTAATATAGTGAATATAACGGCTAATATAATGAATATATAACGGCTAATATAATGAATATATAACGGCTAATATAGTGAATATAACGGCTAATATAATGAATATAACGGCTAATATAGTGAATATAACGGCTAATATAATGAATATAACGGCTAATATAATGAATATAACGGCTAATATAATGAATATATAACGGCTAATATAATGAATATATAACGGCTAATATAGTGAATATATAACGGCTAATATAGTGAATATAACGGCTAATATAATGAATATAACGGCTAATATAATGAATATATAACGGCTAATATAATGAATATAACGGCTAATATAATGAATATATAACGGCTAATATAATGAATATATAACGGCTAATATAATGAATATATAACGGCTAATATAATGAATATATAACGGCTAATATAATGAATATATAACGGCTAATATAATGAATATAACGGCTAATATAATGAATATATAACGGCTAATATAATGAATATATAACGGCTAATATAGTGAATATATAACGGCTAATATAGTGAATATATAACGGCTAATATAATGAACATAACGGCTAATATAATGAATATATAACGGCTAATATAGTGAATATATAACGGCTAATATAGTGAATATAACGGCTAATATAATGAATATAACGGCTAATATAATGAATATATAACGGCTAATATAATGAATATAACGGCTAATATAATGAATATATAACGGCTAATATAATGAATATATAACGGCTAATATAATGAATATAACGGCTAATATAATGAATATATAACGGCTAATATAATGAATATATAACGGCTAATATAATGAATATAACGGCTAATATAATGAATATATAACGGCTAATATAATGAATATATAACGGCTAATATAGTGAATATAACGGCTAATATAATGAATATATAACGGCTAATATAGTGAATATAACGGCTAATATAATGAATATAACGGCTAATATAGTGAATATAACGGCTAATATAATGAATATAACGGCTAATATAATGAATATAACGGCTAATATAATGAATATATAACGGCTAATATAATGAATATATAACGGCTAATATAGTGAATATAACGGCTAATATAATGAATATATAACGGCTAATATAATGAATATATAACGGCTAATATAGTGAATATATAACGGCTAATATAGTGAATATAACGGCTAATATAATGAATATAACGGCTAATATAATGAATATATAACGGCTAATATAATGAATATATAACGGCTAATATAATGAATATATAACGGCTAATATAATGAATATATAACGGCTAATATAATGAATATATAACGGCTAATATAATGAATATAACGGCTAATATAATGAATATATAACGGCTAATATAATGAATATATAACGGCTAATATAGTGAATATATAACGGCTAATATAGTGAATATATAACGGCTAATATAATGAACATAACGGCTAATATAATGAATATATAACGGCTAATATAGTGAATATATAACGGCTAATATAGTGAATATAACGGCTAATATAATGAATATAACGGCTAATATAATGAATATATAACGGCTAATATAATGAATATAACGGCTAATATAATGAATATATAACGGCTAATATAATGAATATATAACGGCTAATATAATGAATATAACGGCTAATATAATGAATATATAACGGCTAATATAATGAATATATAACGGCTAATATAATGAATATAACGGCTAATATAATGAATATATAACGGCTAATATAATGAATATATAACGGCTAATATAGTGAATATAACGGCTAATATAATGAATATATAACGGCTAATATAGTGAATATAACGGCTAATATAATGAATATAACGGCTAATATAGTGAATATAACGGCTAATATAATGAATATAACGGCTAATATAATGAATATAACGGCTAATATAATGAATATATAACGGCTAATATAATGAATATATAACGGCTAATATAGTGAATATAACGGCTAATATAATGAATATATAACGGCTAATATAGTGAATATAACGGCTAATATAGTGAATATAACGGCTAATATAATGAATATATAACGGCTAATATAATGAATATATAACGGCTAATATAGTGAATATAACGGCTAATATAATGAATATATAACGGCTAATATAGTGAATATAACGGCTAATATAATGAATATAACGGCTAATATAGTGAATATAACGGCTAATATAATGAATATATAACGGCTAATATAGTGAATATAACGGCTAATATAATGAATATATAACGGCTAATATAATGAATATAACGGCTAATATAGTGAATATAACGGCTAATATAATGAATATAACGGCTAATATAATGCATGTATTCAGTGAAAGAGTTGATTTCTCTAGTGAGCTACAGCTGTGGACACTGAATGACTTCTGAGTAAACGTGATTCTGCATGACATTGTTTACAAGCAGTTTTATTGTCTTTCCGCGGTTGAAACACAGATGGAGCGATTACACGACATATGATACATTTCAGTAAGTTGTAATGTATCCTCAACATACCTTAAGATGTATTAATTCATGTTTATTCTTTAGGAAGAGATGATCGCATTGACTCGCGCTGCCGCTTTAAGTTGAACTGATACGCGTCTATCAGTCACGTCACATTAAAGAGCGTTAAAACGGCATTTATCGTTTGATTTCGTGATAAAATGGACTGAATACTTAATATGTTCGTGTGGGAACTCGGATTGAAGTGTGTTCCGCGCTTACAACAAACCGCCTGTTAACTGTTAAAGATTACATTCATAACCGTTCGGTACACGCGTGCACCGTACCGGAAGCCCTGTACCGAAACGGTTCAATACGAATACGTGTACCGTTACACCCCTAATATACACACATAAAGAAATTGTATAAAAAAATGAAAAATGAAACTAAGATAAGCAGGTCAGATATGGTTAAAAAAAAGTTTAATCTCAATTATGAATCTCAATTTTTGAGTTCATTTCCACTAAGAAATAAGCTTTGCAGTCATTAAATATTTGCATGTTTATCTACGGGTCTTGAATCCAGGAGGGACCAAAATACTGAGGCTCGGTTTGGGAAACACAGCCAATGCAAAGTAGCACGTACTCCACAGAAACATGAGACTCCTCAAACATTAAACCCCAAAACCACCCTGGACAACAGCATCTCTGCCACACAATAGCCTGGAGATATTAACCACACAATGAGAGTGACCTTTGACATGGAATCTGTGCAAGTCAAATCCTGTCGAGAGGGACGGGGAGCACCACATGAGCGAATATTACAGCACACCTTCCCTCAACATGATCTGAGGAATCATTCATTCCCAAACTTCAGCAAAAAATCAGCAAAAGCTTAGAAATAAACAGGACATCTTACCTCGATAACATACAAAAAGACAATAGTTTTGATTAGGAGTGTAACGGTACACGTATTCGTATTGAACCGTTTCGGTACAGGGCTTTCGGTACGGTGCACGCGTGTACCGAACGGTTATGAATGTAATCTTTATCAGTTAACAGTCGGCTTGTTGTAAGCGCGGAACACACTTCAATCCGAGTTCCCACACGAACATATTAAGTATTCAGTCCATTTTATCACGAAATCAAACGATAAATGCCGTTTTAACGCTCTTTAATGTGACGTGACTGATAGACGCGTATCAGTTCAAC